>JASDQU010169744.1:3561-21268 GCA_032191745.1 Picea mariana | reverse complement strand
AACCATTAATGTATGTCCTTAACGAATGTGAGACAACTCACCAGTGATGTCAATGAGCATCAAGGTACCTAAGTGCATCTTGACAGGCATAGATGGATGTGTTGACATTGAGTCACCTGGAAGATATGATGATCAAGGGACATTGAAGCATTCCCATGATTGTCACTGAATAAATATTCCATTAAGTCATGTAAACTCCAAGGTACTTTTACATTCTCTAACCTCGATCCCAGATGATGTGTTGGAGTCAATGCGATGACATTTTTCTGAAGGTGGGCATTAAAGAATCCCACATTAGCCGACGCAAGTACAAAACAGAAATGATTTGAAGAATACAATACAATATTTGAACCAACATAACTTACATAACTTATTGTGAACTTTTCCTTCCAATTGCCGAGTTATCAAACAAATCTCATGTCCAATTGCGCCAGTAAACTGGTTTTCACAATTGGACTTATTTTTCTCTTTACTATTTTATTTATTTATTACAACTATCCTAATTCCCCTGAAAAAGGAATCCCTTTAATCAAGTGTAGGAGTATTTCTAGTGAATCCATGTGGGTAACAGAATTACAAATATATTCATACTCAGGTTTGAAAGATATGCTTTAATGTATACCATAGCATGATATAACCGTTCCTTCATATGATATGATGTGAATATTTGTCGAAGAAGAGAGTGATGGTTCAATATGATAGTCATTTGGAACCAATGCTCAATAAAGTCATGATGTTATTTGTTCACTTGCTCATTTGGACCACTCTATATATCCTCCTCTACTATGTCATGCATATCTTCTACTATCCTATGGTTGGTCTCTCGGATGCATGCACGATCAGATGATAAGAATGTTAGGAACTCCTTGATTTCATGTTCTAATGGCCTGTCTCCATCGATTGTGGTCCACTATTCCTTGGTTTCCTTAGAAATTTGGAAAGGGTGATCAAGTAAGGATTATAGATATTTTCATGGATGTGGCTCATGAAACTTTTTGTTTTCTTCTATCACTTTTGAGGATGAAAATAGGTTCTTGACTACTGTTAAGATCTTCTCTTCCTGAGAGGAAAAGATCCAGGCTGCTTCTAGGATTTGAGAGAGTTCTTCCAAACTCTTGATCATTCTTGAATACTTCTTTTCTAGTTTTAAATCCTTGTCTTACACATGGATTAGTGTACGAGGGGGTTCTTACAAGACCAAAATAAAACAAATTTTAATTTAAAGAAGTAAATGAAATATGCTAGAATAAAACAATTTCAAAGAAAAACTCGTCATGCACTAGGATGCCCTCATGCTACTAAGAATCTATTGTCACCAAGTTTTTATATAGACATGAGTTAGCTTCTTCCTTTCCATGATTAAAAATAAAAGAAAACACACTTGCATAAAAGAAAACAACAAGGCTTTGTAGAAACTCACCAAATTGAATGCATAGGGCTAGAACCCCTTCAAAAATTTGGAAGTAAGGGTGCCTTTGCGTCTTACCGCTTCTCCTCCCCCAAGTTGAAATTGTAGCTAAATTACACACAAAACATATAATTTTCGAAAACAACCTACCTATGCTCTAATCCCTTTAGCACCTCCCCGACAATGATGCAAAAAAATGTCAAGCAAATTATATGTGATAATTTCCATTACATTTAATGTCAACCTAGGGGTTAGTAAACTTAGAGGTGCAAGCATAGGAATTGAAAGAACAAACCCTATTATATCCTATGCTAGCCTATGTTAGCAAGTAATGTTGGAAAAACACACTTTAGAGTGCAATAAATGAAATCAAATAACCTATCACTAAGGATACCAATCCAAAAAGAAAAAGTGTATTCAAATCATAAAGAAATATAAGGAAGTCAAAAGGAAATTTCATACATCTTAATATTGCATTCACATATCTATATCAAAATGAACAAGGGCATTGCATACTATGTCCAGATGTTTGATCTACGCATAAATATGCTTTTTTATGAGATCTCGTTTAATCAATGAATGCTTAAGACTTCAATGTATGAGTGAACCAAGATACTCAAGATTGGAAATTAAATCTATGAACACTGATTAGTCCATTAGTTTGAGGTTTCATTAATGGCACTTAATGAAATCTTTCACTTGAGGTTTAAGTGCTCATGCACGTGAGAGATGATTAACTTATCAAACTAAATGAGTTCTAATTACTGCACTTTAACTTTTATGAGAATGCATACCAATACAACCCAAATCGGTCAATGAAAGAGTTGAAATATTTTAAAATATTACTGACCTAATCTTGGAATGATGAGATTATAAACGTAAATGATGGAATCTATAAACTCACAAACTAAAGATGAAAATTACTATGTAAAATCCGACAAGTCTTAGAGAAATTAGGGAAGCAAAAGCTATTTTTGGGACCTTTTGAGGGTTTTTGGGTTGATGGAATGGGAAAGGGATGTCATCCCGTGGGTTTACCCACGTTTAGGCCCATTTTCTAATCTATAAATATATACTTAGGCAATGTAAGTAAAGGGGGGTAGTACATCTATGTGATGTATAGCTAAAGGCTTAGTGCTAGTAACTGGATCTGTGTGATCAGATGTATATTGCAAGTGATCTGTGCATGATTGTAAGGAGTTTGAAAAGCTAAGTGCAAGTTTTTGTAGTTTTGTGTTGAAGTGCAAGGAAGAAGGATCTAGCGAGCTGCGCAGATCTTTTGTCCTGTGCGAAGTAAGGGTCATTAAAGCTCTTTGTTGTAACCGCTTGACTGAGATAATATAAAGAAGAATACTTTGTGGACATATCCCAAGGGTGGGGGTGAACCATGGTAACTTTGTGTATTGTGCTCCATGCTTCGATGTGTTTATCTCCTTCTTGGCTAAGTTCTTGATGTGATTAAATAGATTTAGTTATTCTTTGTGCTTCTGAGATAGGAATGAATGTTATATTTGATATATAAGATGCTTAGTGTCTAATCTGATGAATCAAATCTATCTTGTTGTATCTAAGTGCTAAGTCTTCTCAAATCTAAGTATATATTGTGATGCTCTGTGCTATCTGCAAAGTGTCGTAAGGGTTGAATATTGATGGATAAACCATGCTAGATAATTGCTAAGTGATATAATCATAGATCTGTGTTCTAGCTAAGGTTGCAGACATATGAGTCTTGCAACCACCCCTGCCTCTATCTTAGGTGAGACTTCATCTGCTTCACAGGTTTTTTCGAAAGGGTCGGTAGTTAGGGTTTGTTGGTGCACTCTTGAGTGTGAACCCTAGGTTTGCCTCTATGCCAACAAATGGTTCCATTATCGAGACTTGAAATTGTGATTGATGGGAACTAAAGAAGAAGAATATTTGTGAAAAATAAGCTCTAAATCAGATCAGATCTGAAGAAAGGAAGATCAAATCTGAAGAAAAGAAGCGAGATCTGAACGCTCTGTTCTATAAGAAAAATAAAAGTGGAAATTTCTGAAAGAAAGAGGTGAGATCTACAGAAAAGAGGCGAGATCTGTAAACTTTGTGCTCTGATAAAGGTAAGAATAGTTAAAAGTCTTATATCTGAAAACTTTGTGCTTTATATAGGTAAGATAAGTGGAAATTTTTTGTTTTTGAAGCATGAATTTAGGTACGCTTGATAGATTTTGTCCTAGCTTGAAAACTAGATCATTGTTATATGGAAGAAAATTTGATAGATCTGATAAGAATAATGATAGATATGTTATACCTATCCATAGAAAGAATGTTTGGAGTAACAGATGGATGTAGGATCCTAGAAAGAATTTTTTGCAGGCTAACTACCATGACCCTAGTGCACAGTACAAAAGAGGTTGGGGGTCATTTAAAAGAAAGAGAGGATTGACCCTATGTTACAGTTGCAGAAAACCAGGACATCTAGCTAAGGAGTGCCCTGGTGGAAGAGCTAGTTTTCTCTGTTGCAAGGCTTTGGACCATGAAGTATTGGATTGCCCTAGAATGATTTCCAGGCTTGAAAAAATGAATCTACGCGAAGAAAACCTTAAGGAAGATCCACAAATAGTAGAAACCTAGAAAGAATCAGAGAATATGTTACTACAGATGAAAGAAACCTTGAATGATTACCGACATATCAGGCTATCAGAGATCTTCAAAGAAAAATAATGCATCGAAGTAAGAATAGAAGACTTCGACATTGACTATGTTCTGGATGAGGAAACACATGTGAATGTCTTGACATAAAGAACTTGGGAAGCTATAGGGGGATCTTCTATGAGTCCATCCCCAAGTGGAATAGAGTTATTCAGAGGAAAAATGGTAAACCTATGTGAAAGGCTCACTCGGATATCTATGAATGTCAATGGAATTCCGATAGAGGAAGATTTTGAAATCATCAAATTTATTGAGGAAAGTGCCCCATTTACTATGTTACTCGGAAATCCTTGGATTGAAAGAGATCACGCTCGAAAGAAGGCAAAAGAAATTTTTTTAGAACAACAGAGACAAGAGTTAAAAGACTCCAGGACCAGAAAGATCACGCAGTTGATTGAAGAACAAAAGAACAGATCAAAGCCATTTCACACTAGAAACCCAGACTTCGAAGTTATCAGAATGCTTGAGGATTCATAGAAGACTGAAGTCTCCATAACAGATAAAGAAGAGACATTATCCCTGAACCCTAAGAAATAACATCAATAGCGCGGAGTGACTATATCCAAGGAAAATAGAAATTAGAATGGGAAAAGAACCACTGAGATGAAGCTCATGGGAAAGAAAGCTAGAAAGTTAAGTAGGAAGAAGGCAAAGATGGAAAAACTACAAAAGAGTCCAGATGGAACTTCACAAAAAGAGAAATTGTAGAATTCGATCTTTGCTGAGATATCAGAACAATGACATGGGTCACTTCGCCATGGCGAAGTGATAGTTGTTGGAAGCCAATATGTCCATTTTACTGTCGCTCTAAATGGGTTGAAAAGAAATTATGGGTTACCACTAGACCATTGGACAACACCAGAATGGATAGAACGAAGTTAATGAAGGCCCCATGTTTGTTGCAAGCAGACTGTTTTTGAGATTTCCTATTTAGCTCGCCGCACCATGCCCGAAGAACACTTTTTCTAATTAAGAAGTTGAAGCTCGTAGAATTAGCAAGTGTCTACACTGATCGTCACACCATTATTATTTATCCCAGTACAGTGCTTAAGACCAGTGTGACCCTGACTATTTTCCTTGAGCATATATGTCCGACGAGCTTAGTGCAGCAGAAGAATATGTAAGAGAGTTACTCGTTAGCCTCAGAACCAAATGAGTCATGTCAGAAAGAGGGTTGTCTATAGGTTTATAGGCATCATCGACGAGAGGAATGCAAGCCTCCCCGTCGACTACTCGAGCAGGAACATCTCAAGACGACGCAGAAAGAAGAACTAAGCATAAAGATGACATAACCAATGCAAAGTTAGTAACATCCATCCTACCAGCTTACATACCCCCTCTGAGTGGTGTGATTAACCGGGACAACGTCCCTTGAGACTTTGAGTACACCCTAGTCACTGCTTATCTACCAAAAGGAGTATGGACCTATCTCACAGATCAAGACAAGGTTGCGGCATTGAAGTTTTGTGACTTCAACCCGGGAGACCGTAAAGCTTATAACATGCTTTCCCCGCACAAGTACTTAACTAGAACCAAGGGAAATAATTCCAAGATCGTCCCTCAGCAATGGACGATGAACCTCGAGCAATCTACTTTGCTCAGCTTCATGAAAATACCACACTTCGGTAGACACTAAGAGGTGAATGCTTGTGTAAAATTGTTGCTAGCAAGTTACCATGGAGGATAACTGTGGGTAAACTGCTGCATAACTGTTGATCCAGCGCTGATCAATAGGATCACTGGGCTTAGTATGCAGGGCCCTGATCTCCAGGATTACTACCCTAGAAAGACCACAGACCGCACTCTGTCATAGAAGATTAAAGAAGCTTATGGTAATGTCAAGAAGGGCACGCGAGGCTACGAGGTAGCCTCTATCGAGAGTGGCACAGTGTGCCTTGCATTCCAACTGATAGCAAGAAAATTGGTATGTAAGAATAGACCAAATCAAGTATCAGGCTTCGTAGTTGACCTCACAGGAAAATGCGTAGAGGGACTACAGATGAACTGGGCAAAGTACCTAGTTAACCAGCTAGAGATTGACTGCAGAGAAGCCCAAGATCAGGGGCATGAATTCAATTTTGGATGGCTACTAATACTGATAACTTTTGTTGCATGGGAGCTACCGGAAGGCGCAACCTTCTCGGACCTCAACTCTTTTGAGCCCTTAGCCGTGAATTTTAGTGCTTTATGGTACTCGAACGATATGAACAAGCAGTGGCAATCAAATGTAATTTTTCATACATACTATAACCAACTGAAAGAAACCATAGGGGGTGAACATCACATAACCCTGAACACTTTACAAAGGTTCCAACCTCTGATAAATTTCAGCATGGATCGCCACTTTATATACCTAACTCCATGCGTTGATCAACACCAGGAACAACTTCAGTCCTATTATAAGCTGACAGAAGAAGACCTGGAAGAAATCACCAAGGAATGGTCGATAGACCTCCTTATCTTAGCAGATCTAGCAGATATGTCTGACATCAATAGCCAAAAATCTGCATAGAATACACCTGGGCCCATTAAGGCAAATAAAACTAAAAAGATAAAGAAAGATGAAGAAATCCAGGACGTCGACAGTAGATCTGTAAGGATGACTTCCACCACACCTGATCATGGAGGTAATAATGAAGAATTCAAAGATGTTGAACAAAGGCCAGAGTATGAAGTAGAGATCATAAAGAAAAGAAAGGTTTCACCTCCATAACCTTCTTCCAAGAAAAATTCAAAAGAATTCGTGACTAAACTGACGGCCACACTCACCCCAGATGACTTCAGATTTCTCCTTGTGACTATGAATGAAGCTATCGAAGAGATAACATAAAAAGAAGTAGCCAAGCAAGAGGCCATGTACAACAGAATTGAAATCGAGCTCCAAGGAGTAAAGAAAGAACTTCAATCAAGCTGTGCAACTTTCACTACACTCCTACCAGAAGGAACAATAGAAGCAAGATATGAACCAGTTCAACTCCGCAGGATTGCTGACACAGTCAAAGTACACCTTCAGAAAGAAGAAGAAGCAACAACGCAGGCCACCTAGGCCCTAAAGAAAGCACAGGAGGAAATCATAGAGCAACGTCTATTTGCATAGCAAGAGAAGGAGGCCATCCAAGAGAAATTTGACGAAGACAGAGAAAAAATTCAAAAGGAGAAGGAGTTGAGAAGTTGAGATCAAAGAAGCTGTCAACAGAGAATTTCTCTTTGTGACCGGCTTAGAATAGAAGGCCAAAGAACCCTTAGACCATCAATTGTTCAAGCTTGTTGAAGTTATTCAGCAACTTCAACAAAGAGTCGTGGACTTAGAGCTTCAGATCATGCCAAGCACCTTGCAAGAAGAGCGCGACCAACGAGAAATAGCTGCCCAAAGTACAGTAGAAAGGATTAAAGAAATCATCGAAAAATGCAAACAATTAAGTAGTAGAAGTGCGCAGATACATGAGAACCTAACCATGAGCCCAGAATTGCATAAAATGGAGTCATAGCTCCAGGAAGCAAAGAAACATGTAGATAGACTTCAGATACAATTGAAGGCTCTATCAACCATAGAGAAAATGAAGTGATCCCAAGAGCAATGTGTCGCACAACAACAGATCCACATGATCCAGAGCAAGGTAGTGGAAGTAACTCAGCAACTTCAACCTTTGCAGGATAAGGCATGTCAACTATTCTTAGAGATTGAGAACCAAGGAACAAAGATGGAACAGATCGTGACTACAACAGAACATTGCCTAGAAGGACCATTCAATAATGCACTCATCCAGGAGTTCGCCAAGCAAGAGGAAACTACAAAGAAGTAGGTCGAAGCGGCTTGAGCCAAACTCGAGGAGTTTCAAGAAGAATTGGTCAGACCTCATTGACTCGGGATGAGTCACAGGTGAGTGTTGGGGGCTTGTTGGACCTTGACCAAGTTTTGAGGAATACTTGGTCATATTTGACCATTTTTGGGACTGTGACAACTAGTCAAAGATGGAGTGCAATGCGAAGCGGAAATTAGGGAAGCAAAACCTATTTTTGGGACCTTTTTAGGGTTTTTGGGTTGATGTAATGGGATGTCGGCCTGTGGTTTTACCCACGTTTAGGCCCATTTTGTAATCTATAAATAGATACTTAGGAAATGTAAGTAAAGGGGGGTAGTACATCTATGTGATGTATAGCTAAAGGCTTAGTGCTAGTAACTGGATCTGTGTGATCAGATGTATATTGCAAGTGCTCTATGCATGATTGTAAGGAGTTTGGAAAGATAAGTGTAAGTTGTTGTAGTTTTGTGCTGAAGTGCAAGGAAGAAGGATCTAGTGAGTTGCGGAGATCTTTTGTCCTGTGCGAAGTAAGGGTCATTAAAGCTCTGTGTTGTAACCGCTTGACCGAGATAATATAAAGAAGAATACTTTGTGTACGTAGCCCCAGGGTGGGGGTGAACCACGATAACTTTGTGTATTGTGATTTGTGCTTCGATGTGTTTATCTCCTTCTTGGCTAAGTGATTGATGTGATTAAATAGATTTAGTTATTCTTTGTGATTCTGAGATAGGAATGAATGTTATATCTGATATATAAGATGCTTAGTGTCTGATCTGGTGAATCCAATCTATCTTTCTGTATCTAAGTGCTAAGTCTTCTTGAATCTAATATATACTGCGATGCTCTATTCTATTACCAAAGTGCCGTAAGGGTTGAATATTTATGGATAAACCATGCTAAATAATTGCTAAGTGCTATAATCACAGATCTATGTCCCAGCTAAGGTTGCATACATATGAGTCCTGCAACCACCCCTACCTCTACCTCAGGTGAGACTTCATCTTCTTCGCAGGTGTTTCTAAAAGGGTCGGTAGTTAGGGTTTGTTGGTTCACTATTGAGCGTGAACCCTGGGTCTGCCTCTGTGCCAACAATACTCTCTTCCACCTAAGTGTTCATGTACTCTCAATGACGAGTTCAACTCTCAAGAGTCTCAAACACTAATAAAAACTTCAAAATAATTGAAATCAAATAACGATCACCATAATAATTGTCACCATAATTACTGAAATCAAATAATTGTCACCTAATGTAAAGAACAAAGATGAAATAAAATGAAAGGAACAAAAATCAAACTACAATTGAAATGAAATAATCACACAAAGCTCATCTATAAAAAAAAATGGAAATAATAGGGAATTACCTTGATCGAGGGGCCCTTCCCAACTAGGGAAATGCACCTACGGGACTAAATTAGTTCTGAATGCTCAATGGATCAACAAGAACAATCAACATTTCATTAAGATCAAAACCTTGTTTACAAATCAACAACCAACTCTTTTTATTTATAATACAATGATAACTTCTCTCTCATAAACGCTTGATGATTGATTCATCTTCTCCACACCTTTATTTAACATGAAAATCACTTGGGGAAGGATATAATCAAATCCCCCAACTCGGAAATTAAATTTGACAACATTAGGAAAAATCTCAAAAATCTGGGTTTTACATCAATTTGAGTATATCTGTGATAACTATCCAACCATATATCCTAAACCATTCCTGATTTTGAAAACCGATTTTCATGTTACTCAATTATTATACTACGGTCAAAACCCATGTCTTGGAACTTTTAGATTCAACCTCATTTGCACAAAAATCGAGGTGGAAGTTGATTGTCTGAAATTTTATTCTAATTTGGATTGAGGAAAACCTAGATTAGAAAATTGATGATATTTCCTAAACGTTCAGTAAGCTTATAATACCCCCAAGCGCTATCAAATATCAACAATAATAAAGTGGTAATATCAAGTTACCTTAACAACTAACCTTAACTCTAATACATGAGTAGTTTGTAGAAAATAGTTGGGGGAAATTGGGGAGGCCAAATGACATAACTAACCATTGGTATTGTCCTTGAGGGACAAATAAATTAGTTTTGGGAATATTATCCAAGAATGTGTGGAATTGGTAGAAACCACTATTGCAATCAAATTTAGAGTAAACTTGACTCTGAGCAATTCTTTGCATTACATGATCCTTATTAGGGATGAGATAATGAAAAGGAATGATGATTTTAATAAGAGAGAAATAATATACAATGAGACTCTCATGTCCATATTTCTTCTTTTAATGTTTTCTCACCATAGAGGTAGGCATAGAGTAAAGTGGACTAGCAATTTCTTTTAGTTTGAGTTCTAATAGACAAACCATTTTTTATTCCATGTCTGCTATGTGTTTGTAAGGAATAATATGGGTTTTCTCCTAGCCATAGGAATTAGGGAGTGTATCAATGCGTTACTCTTGCATTGATCTATAATAGAATTGTTGAGGATTGAGGCTACATCAATCTATAGAAAGCTTAGTGATAATGGGTTTTTTGGAATTGAGATTTTTTTTTTATTAGCGATTGGGTGAAAAAGTGAGTCATGGTAAGAAACAATTCTGGTAGATTTTTCTTATTAGAGGGGATCATCATGATCTTGGAAAAATGCAAGATACTCAAAGAGAGATGGTTCTTTGGCTTGAAAGAGAAGTTTAAATGGAGTTTGGTGAAGAGGAACCACTTCTTTATAAGTGAAGGTTTTGAATATGATAAGGGGAGGAGGGAGTATTAAAATTTTGTAGGAGGGGAGTGAGAAACAACTATTAGAGAGAAAACATTCCATTTATTATAGGGTACTAATAGAATTCAATATGATACTAGTGGTTAATGAATTTTCAAGGAATGAAGGGTGCAAAATATTTACATATGGAACTTTGATTTTCAAGGACATAACTAGTGTGAGGAGAAATGTATTTTTTCTACTAAGATGGGGGAATGGTTAGTTTCTTTGCAACATTGTGGGAAAATTGATATCAAGAAAAAAATGAAAAGTATATGTTGAGCGAGTTTCAAACTGTATGGTACCTAATATGTATAGACCATTAGTAATTTTTATAATAGGTAGATGAAGATATTTTTGTGATATAATATTCTCTAGCACTAGAGGGTAGGTGGAGGGTACTGTGGACTTGGATGAATCCAAGCATTCATGAGTTACTAATGTGGTAATATCAATGAGCGTAAAAACATGGCCGTGATTGATCTAGTCATTGAAAAAACTAGCATGGATTCTCTTCTACATTTTTTGTGTCAAATATTCCCATACTTGTGTCTTCTACAATGTTGGTTGCCTCTATATCTGAGTAAGTATATTAAAGAATCTCAAACATTCATCATTTAATTCATGATCATTCTCAACATAATATCATGAATGTTGATTAGATGAATCTTCATAGAAGAAATGGATTTTAGAAGCTCTTCCATGACATTTTTCATCAAATTCCTTTCCTTATGCGAAGGAAGCATTCATATTTCCCTACACATTGCTTATTTAATTGGAGTTTAAAGAGTGTTTTCCTTGGTGGCAAGAAGATTCTAAAGACTTCCCGACTTTGATTTAAGAAAATCAATGGTGATATTGTTGACAAAATAGACTAACAAAAGAGTGTTGAACATATTTTATTTTTCTTTGAACAATGACAATTGGATTTAGTACAAAGACCAAAGGATTTACAATCAAAGGATTTGAAATTTATTTTTTGTATTCCTGAGACAATTTTTCTTTTGATGCATAAATATGTCATAGAAAGAAAGAAATTGTAGACAATATTTTTCCACTAGACAAATTGAGTGGTCTTTCCTTGCATGCCATACATGTGGCTACCATTTTCTCCAATGGGAAAACAAAATTTTGAGAGAATGAGTGTTTGTAGGGGAAAATTTATGATATCTTAGAGCATATAAGTATCCTTTTTAGGTTGTGATTTATTTAGTAAAAATTCTAGTGTCACACAAATGCAGATTTATGAAATCTTTGACAAGGATTTCATGCATGTGTCATTATTTAGGGATGAACTCGTTGATAAGGGATTGGATTAAGAAATCAATAGAAGTGCAGGTGGCTTTGAGTTTAACAATATAGTTTATCAACTAGGGATTTAATATACCTATGGAATTGCATGGATCATAGGTGACAATGACATCATCATCCCATGTGCAAGCATCTTGTACATTTCTGTGTTGGTCATTCCATTTAGACAATTGTTGGTAGCATTGTATATAATCTATACCATCAAAAGAGAGGGTTAGAGTAGGAGAAAGGGAATGAGTAGTAATATTGGGATGATGTGTTTCATAGAAATGAGTATTGTTAGATGTTTCAACATGAGAGTGTTCTTTGGTGACATCAGTATTCCCTTCCATACCAATTGTGGGAATTGATTTTTCTAGTAGGGAATGTTTCATTAGTTTTGAAATGGAAATATTAGGAGATGAAGACGATGTTTATTTAATTAGGACACTTCTTACAGTTTTCGATTTCATACTCTACTACCTTGTGGGGACTTATTTAATAGAGATATCCCTTAATACATTAAATAAAAATATATTCCACTAACTATCCCTTTGAAAATGTTTGTATGGATTCTGTACATGTCACTATTGAAATCTAGCACATGTTAATTAATCTATGAGTCAAGAATGCAAACAAACCTTCTCACAAAGAAGTGCTAGTTGGTGATGGAATCCAACATCGTAGGATCGATGCGTGAAGGGGCTGAGCTTCGGTGGGTGGGAAATTTACATTGACAACCTACTTAATGAACTAACTCCCTGGTGCAAGTTACCTCACCGAGTAGTGGGAAACCCTCCAAGCAGTCCGAGTGAGTCTAGCCAACATTGATCCTAGGTATAACACCACCTTCCCTATGCTATCACCTTGGGTAGGAAGTCTAAAATATTATGGATTCTATGGTACCACCTACTATACCAAAGAAGAGGGGAGAAAATTGACAGTCGACACCAAGACCAACAAAGAAGGGTTGATTACTCTGTTGTCCCCAATGCAACCGCATGCTTGACCCTTGTTTTAGAAGGGATTCCCAAAGTCAGTGATATAGCAATTGGATTTAACTCCCTAACTCAAAGTTTTATGTTTGTTTAGCATCTTTGGAAATTTATTCTCACAATCCTATTCCAAAGCTCTACACCTAAGATACTATGGATTTGAAGAGCCCTAGAAAAATTTCTACATAAATTTTAATTAGCGCTTGATTTTAGGTTGTTGTTACTCAAAGGAGTGGTCGTGAAACTGATGGAATTTTGACTCGACTCTTTAAACCATGCAAGAGGAAAATGAAATGCAAGAATTTCAACTTTGATGAAAAATAGCCATGGGAAGGAGCAAGAGGTTTCAAGAAAAAAATAAATCTTGATTGATTACTATGTGTGCACTGCTAATGAAAAACATATGAGCTAATTATACAGATAAATGGAAGCAAAATGACCCAAAATTTAAAAATACCATGCAAATTTCATAGTTCACTTAGTACACCTATACAACATTGAATCAAATGTCATCATTTATAACATAGTAAACTTTTATGATTATAGATACCACCATACACATTTTAAATACTCATGAGGATCATGGGGGCTTCACCTTGTTGACCAATATCTTATCACATTCATTCATAAAGGGGGTTTTTAATAATGAAAAATAGATTCAATATATTGTAGGTATTGGGAACCTTGTTGAAGGTAACTCAAAGTTGGGGAGAGATATAATATCACCTACATAACAACAATTGTGATGTGAACATGTTCTATAATCTTATCAATCAGGCAAGCATACCTATGTTCATGATGATAATCATGTTAAATTTTACTTATGGTTGAAATAGGGTCATAATAAATAGGGGGTTTATGTTACTTATGATTACTATGTTTATGATATGGAGCCAAAAGGAGACAAATTTGGGGCTAAGTAATGTTTATGTTACTATAGTAACCAAAAGGAGCCAAATTTGGGCTAAGTAATTTTTCAAGTTTTATTTTGGAGGAAGAGTAGTTTATGGTATTTAGTTCTATCACCCATACAAAGGATTCTACTGCAATTACTCAACTAGGTGAAAATGAGTTTGGCCACCATGAAGACTATGATGATAGCACTACAAAAAATATTTTTGGTGATGAGAGTATCATTATTTTGGGGACTGATGTATATGATTTTTATGATGGAAATGGTGGATACCCCATTGAAAATAATGCTACAAATCTAAATCCTTTTAGAGAATACAAGAAGGACAAGGAGAAACTATTTGAAAATAGTGATAACTCTGATATTCTATTCCTAGAAGAAAAATTTGAGATTGTGCAAGTCAATAGGTCAGGTTGTGTTGGGGAAGCAATCATGGAAGATAATTTTCCTACCTTTGTTCCCAGTCCAAGAAATGTTATGATTGTTCTTATCCATAAAATATAACTCACCTTCATTAGATCTCATGAATGTGACAATTGAAATTTCGGTCATCATTGTGATAAAGACAGGGAAGATCTGAATGAAAAATTGCTATGTTTTAATGCTAGAAAAATGTGTGTTTTTTAATTTACAAGTAATGAAACCCTCTGTATTCCATTGGAATAGGATAAGCATAAATATTAGTTTGTCAATTTTGAAGAATCTCTAGTGTATGATATTGAAGGAGAGGATGAACAAGATGATGTTGTGGCTGCCCCAAATAGTGGACATGAATATGAGGATCATTTCGGTGACAAGTTTGTTGGTGGAAATAAGAACATTGAAGAAAAAATTGCTGGCCTAGTGGAAGGTTTATCTTTACCCATAACTTCCATTTTTAGGTGATCTATCTACACATTACCTATATTCTTAAAATTTATTATTTTTCACAGACAAAACCCCATTTTTGGGTATAAAAAACCCTAATTTATACCGATTTTGGCGGCATTGTTGGTGCTATGAGAAAATAACCCTTGGCTTTGTCTCTATCATTGTCTGCCCCTTGGCTCTTTCTCTATCTCTATCAATGTTGTAGGAAAATCTCCCTGCAGACAGGTAGATCTCCTCTTGAAAGCTAGAATCTTAACTCTTAAGACAAAAGATGCTTATCATGGACACTGACTTCCTTTTAGATCTAGATAAAATAATGTGTGAGGAGGAAGGAGAAAATAAGTACCTTTTTACCGGTGTTTGTCCCTGCACAGACCGAGTTGAGCTTCAATCTTAAACTCCTCGATAAGCCCTGTAGACAAAAAAAAGTACAAACAACTTCCTACTCTACTAAGATTAGCTCGAAATAGATCTATCTATTAGAGACAAATTCATGTGAGATCAAACACACAATTGAAAGAAATAGGCCAAGCATATTATATTAATGAGAACAACAATGAAGAAAACTTACAACCATAGATGTGAGTGCAGCAACTTCATCAAGTTCCCCTTGTCTAAACCCTTACTTAAACAGTCCACACACAGAATGCTGATGCTCCAATACCACTCATGAGATCATAAGTTTGGTATAATTCTCAATCTCCATTCCCCCTCCTCCATGGAAATCCCTCATTATATAAGATTTGGATATTTAACCACCATGGAGAGAATCTCTCATCAGATCCACTAAGAAAGGGATCTATAAGATATTTAGGGAGAAAATATCTCTTAAGGATTTTGGGGAGGAAATATCTCTCAAGGATTTTAAGGAGGAAATATTTCAACCATCCATTNTTAACCACCATGGAGAGAATCTCTCATCAGATCCACTAAGAAAGGGATCTATAAGATATTTAGGGAGAAAATATCTCTTAAGGATTTTGGGGAGGAAATATCTCTCAAGGATTTTAAGGAGGAAATATTTCAACCATCCATGAGATCCCCCACCTTCCCTAAAAAATAGGAAACCAAATGTGAGGTGGATCCTCACACTTAATTACTTTATTTTTCATGAATATTAATAATAATTCATGTGCACTTGATTTTCTCACTTAATCAATTTCTTTTCCATGGATATTAATAATAATTCATGTGTACTTGGTATTTTTGCCTCCATGTAATATATCCCTTCCTCCACATTGACTAGGGATTGTGACATGGGTTATTCCATGGTGTCAAGGTGTATGCGACACTTATATGACACTTTACAACACTTAGGGCAAGGTACCTAGGTGTGAAAATTTCATGTGTAACAAAATGCCCCCTAAAGTGTGAGGTCAGAAGAGAGTATGATGGTCGAAACACTTTACAAATATTTAAAGAAAGGGTGTGGACGTAGAGAACTTGATAGAAGCTACACACAAACATCCAACAAATATTATGACATGTTTCAAACCCAAGGCAGACAAACCTATGCTTGAGTGATAAAGACTTGTAAGATATGGCCACCATAAAATACATTGCGGATCCATAATTATATTGATAAAAGGTATAGCCACTGAAAATACACTGTGGATCTATACTCCCATGACCTGAACTGATCGTAGCCACGAAGAATACACAGTGGATCTACGAGATGACAAGACATAGCCACGACCAATACAAAGTGGATCTATGTGACAATATATGTGTCATTGTTCAAGAGAAACTCTGTCACAACCTGGGCAAAGTACATATCAGAGTGATCACTCAACCCACGATCTTCTTACCGATCACGATGTAGTACGAATCTAACCATGTGACTAGATGTTCTGATGCCGAACGTGGCATAAACCACTTGATTACCAGTCAATGATGTAAATCGTTAACAAGCGCGAGGGAAATAACCATTGATGTCAATTATTCCCAAGGTACCCTAGTACATTCCAACGAATGTGAATGGATGAGTTGAAGTCAAACATCCATGGAATCATCCAATTAGAGGTCAATGATGTAAACCCACTGTTGAACGTGAGGAGGCCTGCCATTGAGGCATGTAGGTCCCAAAGTACTAATTGGAATGTAAGTCTAGTTTCTGGATAATGTGTTGAAGTCGACAGGAATAGATTCATCGAAGGAGGGCCTTGATGTATCCCCCATCAACGACATGAAATGGACATAGAGATTTAATTGGTAGATCAAATGAACATGGACTAACATGGGTATTGAGACAAGATATTTTTGATGGATGACTCTCCAGGTGGATACTTCCCTTGAACATTGAGGCACAAAAAAAGAAACATGACATGGACCAAAACACAATGATGCAGTGGATACTGTGACTTTCGTCGGGTGACCCAAAAGAGTAAGAAAAACTCAGATGATTGGTTCAGTGCAGAGGTTCAGCGGATTAATATGTGCGCAAAGACAAAGTGCCATGTTCAAGGGCGACTCTAAGAGTTACGGGCAATGTTCTTAAAAACTGCTTGGCTTGCTTCCTTCAATTTTTCCCCCATCCAAATAGACGAGTACCTCATTTTAATTTAATGATCTCCAGGAGGATAACACATGCTTGATATAACTCACCTTCGGTAAGTTTCTCTTCCTTTTTTTAATGAACTGGAAGAATTAAGGGTTCGATCCCGTATGGGCCCATCGATGTTTGTTTAACGAGTCCAAAGATAGAAAACTCGAAGGTTTTTCATGATTATAGAGTCTGGAAAAACACTTAAAAGAGAACTCTCTCAGTTCCTTTTTTGTAAAGCAGTCTGATGAGACCGAAAAAGAGATAAACTATCGCTCAACAAACATTTTCTTCAAATACTTTAATGAATGTGAAGAGAACAAGGTCGCTCGACAATCTTTTCATGTTTAGAGAGTCTGAAAAGAACTTAAAGAAGACTCCAATGTTGTCCTATTTCGTAATGTTAGTCTTGCGAGGCCGAAAAAGAGATAA
>JASDQU010169742.1:0-17454 GCA_032191745.1 Picea mariana | reverse complement strand
AGTATTCTATTTATTATTGATGTATTATTCATTAGATCAATCCCCTTTTGTGGATTGATCATGTCGGGCATTGTAAATGACCAAATCCCCTTTTGCGGATTGGTCAAACCCTAATTGTAATATGCAAAATGAGAAGTCGGCCCCTAGAATAAATTAAAGTGGTTCTAACCACCCAGGAAGAGAAGTCGGCCCTGCCAGTGAAAAGACTCTTCCTTTCAACACCTGCCAGATTGTATAAATAAAGGAGGCCAACACCTCATTTGTACACTCACTCATTCGATCATCCAGAGCGCAAGTTTGGAGCTGCAGTTGGAGAAGAAGGAAGAGAGAGAGGCACATTACTTGGGAGAGGACTTTCTGTAGTGTTTGGTTTATTCTCTTGGCATTGTATTGGCTATCTATATTAAGGAAAAATTTGCTAGGTTTTCTCCCCCATGAGGGTTTCCCAGGATAAATGATGTGTCTCTTGTGATTGTGTTTCTCTCAGTGATCCTATCTATGCTATGGTTATCTAGTAAATTGAAAAGAAACCTAATAATAGCTTAAACTTTAACAAACTTTACTCTTGGTAAAGCTCGAGCTGGTCATGAAATTGTCAATTCTTCCATACCAAGCTCTAGGAGCTTCCTTCAATCTATACAGAGCCTTCCTCAACTTGTAGACATGAGTCTTTATGTCTTCAACTTCAAACCCTTGGTGTTGTTCTATATACACTTCTTCTTCAATGACACCATTCAAGAAGGCTGTTTTCACATCCATCTAGTGTAACTTCCACTTCATCTTAGCTGCAAGGACTATGATGGTTTTGATAGAAGTGTATTTGGCTACAAGAGCAAATGTCTCTTCATAATCAATACCTTCCTTTTGAGAAAAGCCCCAAGCTACATACCTTGCGTTATGCTTTTCAATACTTCCATCAACAACATGTTTTATCTTGTATAACCATTTGGAAGATACCACGTCTTTGCTCTTCTGTCTGGGAACTATTTCCTACACATCATTCTTTATAATGGATTGGTATTCTTCTGTCATGGCATCTACCCATTCTTTCCTCTGAATGGCTTCTTCAAAGCAATTAGGCTCCTCTATGAGATCACACATCAAAGCCATATAACTGGAGAATGGCTTAGGTTTCTTAACTTGTCTCATGGTTCCTTCGAGGGCACCATACTTCTCTCCATCTTGAATAAGTTCCCTTGCCCAAGCTGGCTTTCTCTTGCGAGAGATCGTCATCTGGGAAGGTTCTTGAGATTCTATCATACCATGATCTTCATGAATCTCATCATTGGGGGAAACTATGACTTCCCTCATTGGTTCTGCAACTTTGGGAGCTACAGGTTCTTCTTCATATACTTCTTCAAGATGGCATCTCGTTGATTTCTTGAGTGCTGCATCTTCATCAAAGGTTACATCTTTGTTGATCTCAATATGATGGTAACCTGGAATGTAAATTTTGAAGGCCTTAGAGACCTCACAATGTCCAACAAATATTCCCTTATGTTCTGAAGGGTCTAGCTTGGTTCTCTTTTCTTTCGGAATGTGTACAAACACTGGACAGCCAAATATCTTGAGATGGCTTACTTCTTGCTTCTTTCCTGAGAACATTTCTTCGGGGGTTTTGAACCCAAGTGCACTATGGGATATTCTGTTTTGTAGATACACTGCTGTTCTTGCTGCTTCTACCCATAAATGCATTGGAAGATCTTGATCATGGATCATAATCTTCACTGCTTCCATTATAGTTCTATTCTTTCTTTTTGCTACACCATTTTGTTGAGGATTGTAGGGAGTGGTGAGCTCCCTCTTAATCCCAACATCTTTGCAAAAGCTTACAAACTCTTTTGAGGTGTATTCTTCTCCATTATCTAACTTGAGAATCTTGATTTTTCTTTCGGAGAGATTCTCTATCAAGGCTTTGAATTCCTTGAATTTTCCAAACACTTCATCTTTTGATTTCAAGAAGTAAACCCAAGGCTTGCGAGAATAGTCATCAATAAATGACACATAGTATACATACCCACTAAGAGAGGTGGATGGCATTGGGCCACATACATCTGAGTGGATGAGCTCCAAGACTCCTGCTTTATCGTTGCTCTTCGGGAAAGGATTCTTGATGTTCTTTTCTTGTGCACATCCCTTGCGCACACCTTCATGGTCAACCTTGAAATCTTGTAGACCTGTAATTGCCTTGCTAACATATGGTAAGGCCTTGTAGTTTATGTGAGCTAGTCTTCTATGCCAAAGTTCACACAGACTCTCAGAGGAGTGAATCAAGGCTGCATCTGAGTGACCTTTTAATTTGTATAGGCCACCTTCTTCTGTTCCAATAAAAATTGCATCTTCTATGGTTTTTCCTTTAGGCCATGTTGCCGTCCTTATACACACTTGCAAACGTGAGCTAAGTCCGGCTCACTTAGTGTGTCCTTAGAGGCACAATGCCTTGGTTCACAGCCCACGCTGTCACTTTGACCGGAACCTCTTCTGTCTAGGCTCACTCCTAGGGAAGCCAAGGGGGGTAGACCCTAGTTTCTATATGAGATTTAAAGTTAAGTTCTAGGAGTTGATTTTAATTTGTTAAGGTTTAGGGGGAGTCTAACCTATGATGCAAAAGCAGCAATGCAAGATGCAAGGTTAGCATGTTAAGCAAGCCCTTTCCCTAAGTCAACTAAGACTAGTGCCTAAGGTTGGGCAATGGGGTCAACTAAATGTTAAAGGGTGCTTCGTTACAATAGAATTACAAGTTACTTACAAAAAACAAATATACCAATACTTACAATAAAGAATGCTAGAGATACAATGATACTATACAACAAGCTAATCACGTTATTTCAATGTGCAGGATTTAAAAAAGATCAAGGCATAAGCATCATCAACACATTAAGCCTAAGCATGCCCCAATAGTACTTACTCTATTCGACTGCCCCTCAATGGCAACATCACCATTTGCAAGTCAAAAGAAAACTTGGAAGATTTAAAAGTTAAGGCACAAGTATTCCACAATGATTATGATACTCAACACTTAGTTATTTAACCCACAAGGTATTATTAGATGAAAGATTGAATTACAAGTATTAAGCCCAAGGTTTAATTACTTAGTGAGTTAAGGGTTCTTAAGATTGAAAATATTTTATTACCCTTATTAGATGTTTCACCAAAAACCTCCTCCCCTGATTGCCAAATGACTACTGGATGCTCAAGAAGTGAAGCAGCGAGACCCACCCTAGCTTCACAGGTCAGCCCAAAGAATTGAGTTTTTACGAAAAATGACACTCCTTCGTGCCGTGAGACCGTCCCCGGCCTATCACCTTTCATTGCCCTCCTCAATCCCCGTTTTAGATGGTGAAGATAATGGTTTTAAGTACCCTATTAAGTGTATTGAGTATGTTTATCAATTGGTTAGACTTTTAGCTGTATTTTGAAGTGTTTTAATGACTTTAAGATGCTTTAAATTGGTGATTTAGGACCAAAACCGAAACTTTTATAAGCTTAGAAAGTGTGTTATTAAGTGTGAAAAAGAAAAGCAACAACACATATAAAGCATTTAAAGAGAGCTCAATAACGATTTAGTTCATCACCATTATCAAATCACCAATGTGAGAAGCTTTTTATGAAAGAGAACTAAAGCACAAAGCAAGAACAACTTGCCCAAGGGAGAAAGAAGAAAGAAAGAGTCAAGCTTACAACACTTATCTTATGTTTGTTTTAAAGCACTAAGAAGAGAAGCTTGAATATTTAAGTGTGTACCTACACTATCAACTTTATCCAACAACCATTAACTTAAGTGTGATGGCAAATGGCCTCAAGATTTTAGAACATGAAAGAAAGTGTTGCCTATTATACCATTAATGCATAAACCATTTAGTATATGTTGGATTAAAGCATGCAACAAAATAGATCTTGAAAGATATTATAAAATGCAAATAGATCTAAGTGAGTTGATTATGCCCCAAGGGCTTAATACTTAAAAATTAATGTGTGAGAGATCTAGATCTAGATGATTTTAAACCATTAAAGCATAAATAGATCAAAAACGCATTAAAACCCTAGCCTCACAATTTGGGGTATTCCTCTCCCAAAGTGTAGGTGATTATTAAACTTTAGAATATAGCTTGGAAAGAAAGAGAATTAGAAGCAAGAGAGAGAAGCAAGCAAGAGAAGAAGCAAGCAAGGCAAGAAGCTCACTAACCCCACGTCCTAGCTTAGGAGAGTGATTTAGAGATAGAAAAACTCAAAGCTAGATCTTACCCAAGGTCATACGTGGGAGGTAGGCCGTACCAATCCTTCTCCCACACTATGAACAATTAAAAATCAGCAAGAAGTGAAGAAAGTATGCCCAAGAAGCTAGAAGAAGTGAAGAGAAAAGTTGAGAATGTTACCCACTTGAAGAGAAGGGCCTTGGAGTGTTGTGTGGACGTTTTTGGGGTAGCATAACCCTCTCAACCAGATCTGAACCTGGAAAAACCAGCAAGGTATACTTGCTGGAAATGCTACACACAACAAACAAAGATGAAAAATTTCTAGTTTTTGTAGAAATTTTTCACACAGAAATTTTTATGAAGAAAGTAGATTTAGATGACCAATCTAAGATGTTAAGCTAGCTGAAATATGTATGAAAGGACAGCAGAAAAGAATGAAAAAATAAGATAGAGAAAAGAGGAGCTTATGTGTGCTTTAAGGGAGGACTCTTCCTTGAGGCATTCCCAATAAAACCCTTGAAGCCAAACCTGCAAAAACTTAGCAAAATCTATGCGTACCAAGATAATATGGCTGAATGTGCTAATAAGATGAAATACTTGCACCCTATCGAGCAACTCACATATATAGATCTACAAGAATACTCGTTAGATCTACTCAAATAAAATACTTTACCCAAGATCTAGGCTATGCATAAATCAAATCAAACCATACAAGTTTACCTCACATGTAGCAAGAACAAAAATACTTGTTGCTCTTCCAATGATCCTCAAAAGTTTCTCCTTTATATTACTCAAGAAAGGGATCTTGGAGAAATACTTGCTCCAAAACCCTAAGAGCCAAAGAATAGAAGAAAGATGGAACAAGAAAGAGAGAGAGAGAGGGAGAGACAGAGAGAGAGAGGAAAATCAAATAGCATAACATTAGCTCAAGATATGGTAAGGATGAGAGAGGGATCTATTTATACTTGGAGAGACAAACCTACCTCTCTTGGATCAATGCCAAGTGTCCACCACCAAGCACAAGGTGAGATCCCAAGAAGGGGGTGCACCATCTAGGGTTTGATCACATGGATCCATGAGGTGGAAGGGTTAGGGAGTGTTGGGATCAAGCAAAGGGGTAATGGGAGGCTAGGAAAGGCATGCCAAGGGATAGCATTAGTCTCCCATTAATTTTTTATCATTTTTTTACTTTTTGGAGACTTTCTAGAAGGAAGGCACACCACTCTAGGAAAAGTGACGTTTTTGCTTTATGGCTAGGTGAGGGGGTGAAGTGAGGGTTGGAAAAGGTTAGGAAAGGTTAGGAAAAATCTCTCTCATCTTTATCCATCTTTACTTTACCCTTTCAACTCATTATTACAAAAATACATTTTTGCTATGTCAAGACTTAGCAATTAAAATTGCTGTTTTTGACTGATTGACACTCTTGGAGGACAAACCCATAGCAAAAGTTGTCTGACTGAGTTGAAACTTGGTCTAGGGGTGTAGGGGGTGCTATTCTATTTCTTTTGAGCACAAATACCCCTATCAAAAACCCAAAGACCTAGTTTTTACAATTTTTGCTCAAAAATAATTAATTAATTAAATAATTAAACCTCCAAACTTAGGGAAATTTAATTAAAAATTAATTAATTAAAAAACAATACTCTAGACTCGATGGAATTCCGTGAGACTTTCTAAGATGTCTTGCATGGCCATTTACAATGATTCCTAACAATAGTTACCAGAAGATAAGCCCACTGGAAAGCCTTTCACCACTTTGGAGGAATTATTGCAAGTGAGGGAAAAACTCAAGGGAAATCAATAAGGTTGAAAAGCCCAATTGATAACCCGAGGATAAAAAACCCTCGGTGAAAAGAACTCTCCCAATGAATCGATCCCAAGGTAACTGACCTAACTATGACTCATGCAGACCTATTACATTATTGACCCACGCAGGGGTGCGGAAATTCCAGTTACAAGAAGAAGTGCTGGGGCCAAAAATGCCCTGCAGAACCAAAGTCTTCGACAAATGAGCATCTCTTCATGGCACATGGAGTTGACCCCCTAGTTGGAGAGGCGGTCAACATGCCACATAAGAATTTCTCCATGTATGAATGCAACCCTGAAACCTTTCTTATCTAAAGCCGAGATAGAAAGTAAATTCTTCGTCAAACCTGGTACATATAGTACATCCTTCATCTTCATTGGGGTCCCTGAATCAAGTTTGTAATTGGACTCTCCCACTCCTTTGATAGGGTACTGGTAATCGTCTCCAAGTGTAACTTTCTGGGGAAAGTTCTTTTCTATAAGGCTAGAGAGAATGTCTCTTTGACTTGTCATGTGCTTGGAAACACGACTATCTATGAGCCAAGTATCCTCACCAGGTGACACTGATCCTGAAAGGGCAGAGATTAAGACATAGTCTTCAATCTTTTCTTTAATCATCTTTGTGGGTGGCTCTTCATCTTCAACTGTGTGGGCATGGTGCCTCTTGTTTCTCTTCATGTATTCCTCTCTTCTAGCTGGACAATTCTTAACAATATGTCTCATCTTGTCACAATGGTAACATTGATAGGATGAGAAATCCTTTTCTCTTCTTTGACCTTTCTGAAACTTCTAGAATCTCCTTAGAGGGTGAGATTCTTTATGGATGAATTTATTTGGGGAGTAAGACTCCTTATGTGGGTGGGTCTCCTTCTTCAAGTGAGACCTTCTCTTTCCTTCTTTAGCATGAGCAGCTAGAGCTTGATCTTCATCCCTTAATAGTACTGCTTCTCGGTTAGCTACTCTTGCTTCTTCTTGAACACATTGTTCCCAAAGACTATCAAATTGTAGTTTCTCCTTTCTGACACAAATTGTTTGGATGAATGCATCCCAAGGTCTTGTGAGATGATTAAGATATGTGATTATGAGTTTATCTTCATCTAGGGTATCTCCAATTGCTTCTAGTTGTTCCTTGAATTGAGATATTCTAGAGAAATATTCATGAACTATTTCCTCTTTCTGCATCTTTGTTTTCTTGAGTTGAGTTATCAGGTTCATCTTCTAGTTATTGTTTCTTCCTTCATACAATTTGGTTAGGGCATCAAACATTTCTTTTGGAGTATTCTTAGATGCCACTTGAGTGATCAAGTGATCTTTGATAGAGTCTGCAATGATTCTTTAGGCCCTAACCATGTTCTTCTGGTACTTTGTTTTAGTTGTAGCATCTTCGGGTTCTGGTACATTTTCTCTGTTGAATCTTGCTAGGTCATTCTCTTCAAGAATGAGTGCAATCCTATACTTTTAGGCATGAAAGTTATGCCCATCTTCTAACTTGTCAACAAGCTTGGTGCTTGCAGACATCTCGACATGGAGCTGGGAAAATGGCCAAAAAATGAAAGTGCTCAGAATTTAGATTTGATCTTACGAGGAGGTGTGCTTGGCTGAAGCGAGTAGGCTGGTGCAGTTGGTTTTCTGAAAATCCAACTTTTACCCCTTTAAACTGAGCTTGCGCAAATTTGAACTGGTACTTCTGGTACTGGTTCTGGTTTCCTGGTTTTCTCGTACCAGTGAAAACTAGGGTTCACTTTTTGGGAGTTCTGTCCACTGAAAAAGCGCACTCAAGCTGTCAATGAGTTCGCTGGGCTAGGGCGCACTTCCCTAGAAGTTTTTAAGGCTGAAATTCCTCTTCAACAAAAAGCCCTAATTTTCTTGTATGGCAATAGTGACGTTTTTGCTTATCCAGTGAAAGGTGCTCTCTTCAGCTTAGCTCTAATACCATGTTAATTTTAGAGAAACTATTAAGTTTCTTTTCAATTTACTAGAAAATAATAGCATATGCAGGATAACTAAGAGAAACACAATCACAAGATACACAACATTTATCCTGGGAAACCCTCATGAGGGAGAAAACCCAGCAAAAACTTCGTTAATATAGATAGCCAATACAATGCCAAGACAATAAACCAAAACACTAGAGAATATCCAACACTGAGCAATGCGTCTCTCTCTTCCTTCTTCCGACAACTAGCAACTGCAGCTTCCTTCAAACATGCGCACTAGATGAGTGAGTTGAGTGAGTCAGCTAATGAGGCACTAACCTCTCTTATTTATACTGGTTGGCAGGCGCTAGGGAGGTATCTCTTCACTGGGCAGGGCCGACCTCTTCACTTAGTGGCTAAAACCACTTTAATTAGGCCTGGGGGCCGACTTGTTAATTAGCATGATATAATTAGGGTTTGACCAATCCACAAAAGGGGATTTGGTCATTTACAAAGCCCGACATGATCAATCCACAAAAGGGGATTGATCTAATTAATAATAACTCAATAATAAATAGAATACTCTTTGTAGTTACAATATTTCAACAAGAATGAGATATGAACCACAATGGGGATGTATCTCTCTTATAAATACATGACCTAACTCATCAAATAGATGTGTCTATTGGCACAATAGGGCCGACTTGTACAACTTAATAATATAATTAATCTTTTACACAATATTAATTATCTTTACACAGTAGTGTTGAATTTTCACCATGCTAGGCTCCAGTATGAGGTTTATTTCATTTAGCATGTACTTGAACCATAAACAAATGCATCTACACCATACACAAGTGCTGCAATAACCAAGATCACAAGAAGAATTACCATGCACAAGAACACAAGAAATATCCTGGGAAAACCCTTCTCAACAAGGGAGAAAAACCCAACAATCCTTTGCTATATTCTCAAGAGAAGATCCCCCAACCATAAACCCTAATGTACACAAGAGGGTGCTTCTACAACCTTGAAACTAGCGCCAAAGAGAGGTGTGTACTTCAACCTTACAAGTGTTGCTGAAATTTCCAAATGACAAGTGACAAGTGTGAGTGTGTGTGTTTCCTCAATGGGGAAATCACCTCTAGTTATACAAGACCAGACACAACAATAGGTGTGTCTATTGGCACAACAGGGTTGGCCTCGATAACTCAAAAATATAATTAATTATTACAATAAATCTTAATTATCTTTCACATATGGTGGGGCCAACTTGTACCCTTTACATCATAATTTGGGTTACAAGTAAATCTTACACTTAGACAATATAGCAAGGGATCCACACGTCCACTAGTGCTCAGCCACTAAGGACACGTCCACCTGTGCTCAGCCACAGGGATGTCATACTCAACAGATCTCTATCTCAACTGAGTCCACAGGAGAATCATCTGGAGTATCTCAAGCCTAACTCAACTGAGTCCACAGGAGGACAAAGGCAGGAGACCACATCGACTCAACTCTCACATAGAGGAGAACTATACACCCATCACATGGGCACACCCATCACATGGGCTCTCACAGGTCAACTCAACTCAGTCACAGAGGAGAACGTATCCTGGAGAATGTCACACGACGTTGCAATCATCAACACTCTCTCTTAGCTAGGGAGGCATTCTTCACCAGGCTAAGTCTCTCACAGAAGTACTCAAACTTCGTCCCGACAAGCGGTTTGGTGAAAACATCTGCAATCTGCTCATGTCTAGAAAGGTACTGCACGTGTATTGCTTTTATCATATCTATGATATAATGGTATTTGATTTCAATGTGTTTTGATTTATCGTGAAACACGGGATTCTCTAAGAGCTTCACACAACTCTGGTTATCAAAATGAATAATGGTAGAATCCATCTCATGATCAAAAATAAATCTGCAAGGAGCTTGCCAAGCCACATTGCTTTGCGGACTGCCACACTCAACGCTATATACTCTGCTTCTGCGGTACTCAAGGCCACAAATCTCTGTTTCCTACTGCACCAGGAAACCATGGCAGACCCCAAGGTAAAACAACAACCAAATGTGCTCTTCCAGTCCATTGCGCTCCCTGCCCAATCTGCATCGGCATATCCCTGCAATCACATGTCTACATTGGAGGGATATCTCAGGCCATGTCCAACTGTGCCTCGTAGATATCTCAATACATGCTTCGCTGCTATTCAGTGAGTCTGTCTCAACTGACTCATGAACTGACTGAGTACGTTCATTGCATAGCATATATCAGGTCTAGTGTTAACCAGATACATCAATGATCCAATCATCGGTCGGTATAGATGTGGATCAATCTCGCCTGAATCAGTAGAAGCCTCGTTCATTTTATTCAGATCCATCACCATCGGTGTACGCATGGATTTGTAGTCTGTCATACCGAATTTCTTCAATATCTCCACTGTATATTTTCCTTGACTCAGGAAAATCTCATCAGTCCTTTGCCATACTTCTAGTCCCAAGAATTAGTGCATCATACCCAGATCTTTCATCTTGAATTCAGAAATCAATGCACGCTTGCATTCAACAATAAGTCTTTCTGAGCCAGTGAGGAATAAGTCATCAACGTACAGAACCAAGATCAATCACTCGTCACCAACAATATGATAATATAGGTTTGGATCAACAACACTCTTGCTGAAGCCCAAACTCATCAGAAATCCATCCATCTTCTTGTACCAAGCACGAGGTGCCTGCTTTAGTCCATACATGACTTTCTTCAACCTTCATACATGATACTTCTGCTCATGTATCACAAATCCTTCTGTCTGCTCAATGTAAACTTCTTCCTCAATCTCACCATTGAGAAAGGCTGTCTTTACATCCATCTGATGTAGTTTCCAACCCATGGATGCAGCTAGTGCAATGATTGTACGGATGGAAGTGTATCGGGCTACTGGAACTAATGTCTCCTCATAATCAATTCCCTCCACCTGTGAGAATCCTTTGGCCACAAATTGCGCTTTGTACTTCTCGACACTTCCATCAGCTACATGCTTGATCTTATAGATCCATTTGGAAGTCACTACAGACTTCCTTTCTAGTCTCGAAACAATATCCCATACATCATTCTTCATGATGGACTGATACTCTTCTGTCATGGCATCTTGCCATACCTGCTGACCTGTTGCTTCTCCATGACAAGAAGGATTAGTATCAATGATGTGGCTCATGGTTGAAACATAGCTCAAAAATCTCTGTGGTCTTTTGCTTTCTTGGAATGTGCCTCGAGGAGCTGCATGTCCCTCTGCCTCCTACAGAGTCTGTCGATCCCAGGCAGGCCTTTTATGGCCCACTGCAATGTCTCTAGAAACATCAATTGGAGCAACTAGATCAATTGGATCGACTGGATCAATGGACGTCTCCCTCTGAACTGCTGAAGGGGGAGAAGGTATTGTCTCGCTGTCAGTCTCCATATGAGATTCTCTAGATCTTCGAAAGGCTATCTCTTCCTCAAAGATGACATCTCTACTCACCCCATTCTGTCTCTGGCCAGGTATGTAGATCCGGTGGCCTTTGAAGATTCACTGTACCCCACAAATGTACCCTTTCTGTTTGAGGGGTCTAGCTTGGTTCTCTTCTCCTTATGTGCATGAAAGTATATTGGACACCCATATATCCTGAAGTGTCCAACCTCAGGCTTCACTCTGATGAAAGCTTCTTCGGGAGTCATGTTTTTAAAAATCTGGTGAGGACTCTTGTTCTGAACATATATTGTTGTCATGGATGCTTCTACCCACAGAATCATAGGTAGATTCTGATCATGTATCATCGCTTTGGTTGCCTCAATGATGGTTCTGTTCTTCCTCTCTGCAACCCCATTTTGTTGAGGGTTATAAGGAACGGTGTACTCCCTCTTGATCCCCACCTCAGTACATAAGTCACTGAAATCCTTGGAGGTGTACTCTCCTCCATTATCTAATCTCAACACCTTGATCCTCCTCCCGGTCAGGTTCTCAACCTGAGCTTTAAATTCTTGAAATCTCTCAAGGACTCCATCCTTGGTCTTCAAGAAATAAATCCACGTCCTCCGAGAGTGATCATCAATGAAGAGCACATAATAAAAATATCCATTCGAGGAAGCAACGGTCATGGGTCCACACAAATGTATCAAGTCCAAGATCCCCTTGGATCTGCTGTCACTGCTCAAGAAGGAGCCCTTGACATTTTTGCCAAGAGTACAACCTCTGCAAACACCATTATGCTGAACCTATATCTCTGGAAGGCATGTTACCATCTTCCCTAGAGGGGGAAGGGCTCTATAATGAATGGGAGCAAGTCTCCTATGCTATAGCTCACTCAAGCTGATAGTATCTTGTAACAGGGCCTAGACTGGTCGAACAGTCAACTTGTATAAGTTGTTTTCTCGAACACCAATTACTCGGGCATAATCCATATGTGAGTTCTTGTGCCATGCATGAACTTTTCCTTCAGAAAAGGTACCCTTGTAGCCTTTATCCTCTAAGGCAGAAACAAAGACAAGGTTCCTTTTCATTCTAGGTACATATAGTACCTCACTCAACTGAAGGGGTATGTTAGGATCTAGTTGGAATGTAGAAGTTCCAACCCCTTTCACATTATATCTGGCATTATCTCCAAGTACACCATGTAGACTGGTCTCTTTCTCAACAAGATCTCTCAGATGATCTCTATATCCGATCATGTTCTTGGAGGCACCACTGTCAATTAACCAAATATCATTATCAGTAGGAACCGTACCTGAGAGTGTTGATATGAATAAGAAGGCTTCATCTTTGATGTCTTCATATCTCTGATGTGGCTCTGGATCAACATCAGTAGTGGAGGCAAGTTGTCTTCCTTTCTTCCTGGTAGGACAATCTCTCCCTGAGTAGATGATTATCTTCCTTGCCTTGACGTCATCTTCCTTCCATTCTTCTTTCTCTTCATTGGTAGCTGTCTCTAGTAAAGCCTTTTGTATCACACTCAACAGGTCATCCTCTTCCAAGGTGATCTGTAGTCTTGACTTCCAGTAATTGAAGTTGCTTGATCCATCAAGCCTATCTTCCACCAAGGTTCTGTTCCTCATGGTTTGCAGATTCTTCCACAAATCCTTAACAACTAGGCTAGGCAACCTAACGGCTAGGCTAGGCTAGCATCCTTAGGTTTCGTTGGACTTATGACTGCCAACAATAAGACTTGAAGGTCAGAAGAACATTGGTAAGCTTGAAAACTCCTTCAATGAGTTGCAGAAACCCTAATATCGAAATTCTACAGAAAATTGCGAAACCCTAGGGTCAAAAATCCAAATTTCTTGGAATTGAAATCTGAAAGTTGTTGGAGGTGTGTTGAAGGAGGCCGTACAGTCCTATGCCAAATTTAGCCCCAACGTTTCAGTGTTGGGTGTTGAAACAACCAAAAAAGGAGAGGGCTGTACTTTTTCTGGAAACCCTAGGAGGGCCGTACAGATTGCATAAAAGAGAATGGCTGGCTTTGAAAGCTTGTGCAATGGCTCTTTCAAGTCCTATGCTCTGATACCATGTTGAATTTTCACTATGCTAGGCTCAAGCATGAGGTTTATTTCATTTAGCATGTACTTGAACCATAAACAAATGCACCTACAAGATACACTAGTGCTGCAATATCCAAGATCACAAGAAGAATTACCATGCACAAGAACACAAGAAATATCCTGGGAAAACCCTTCTCAACAAGGGAGAAAAACCCAACAATCCTTTTATACATTCTCAAGAAAAGATCCCCCAACCATAAACCCTAATGCACACAAGAGGGTGCTTCTACAACCTTGAAATTAGCGCCCAAGAGAGGTGTGCACTTCAACCTTACAAGTGTTGCTGAAATTTTCAAATGACAAGTGACAAGTGTGAGTGTGTGTGTGTGTGTTTCCTCAATGGGGAAATGACCTCTATTTATACAAGACAAGACACAACAATAGGTGTGTCTATTGGCACAACACGAATGACCTCAATAACTCAAAAATATAATTAATTATTAGAATAAACCTTAATTATTTTTCACATATGGTGGGGTCGACTTGTACCCTTTACATCATAATTTGGGTTACAAGTAAATCTTACACTTAGACAATATAGCAAGGGATCCACACGTCCATTAGTGCTCAGCCACTAGGGACACGTCCACCTGTGCTCAACCACAGGGATGCCATACTCAACAGATCTTTATCTCAACTGAGTCCACAAGAGAATCATCTGGAGTACCATCTCAAGCCTGACTCAACTGAGTCCACAGGAGTACAAAGGCAGGAGACCACATCAACTCAACTCTCACACAGAGGAGAATGATACACCCATCACATGAGCTCTCATAGGTTGACTCAACTTAGTCACAGAGGAGAACATATCCTAGAGAATGTCACACGATGCTGCAATCCTCAACAAGTAGAGTCAACTTTTACCCTTTACAATACAAATTAGGGTTACACAATAGTCTTACTCTTTGACAATATAGCAAGGGGTCTCACACACATCCTCTTGTGCTCTGCCACTAGGGACAAGTCCACATGTGCTCAACCACAAGGGACATCACTCTCAAGTCTCAACAGATCAACTCAACTAAATCCATAGGAGTACGAACTAGAGAGCCATCTCAAGTCAACTCAACTAAGTCCATAGGAGTATGACAGGAGATCATCTCAACTCAGTCTAGAGCAGCACGACAGGAGACCAACACAAGTCATCTCAACTCAGTCTAGAGGAGTACGACTCACCTATCACATAGGTGTTCTCATAGATCATCTCAATTCAATCCAGAGTAGTACGATGTGGAGAATGTCTCATGAAGCTGTAATCATCAACACTCCCTCTTAGCTAGGGAGGCATTCTCCACCAGGACAAGTCTCTCACGGAATTACTCGAACTTCGTCCTGGCAAGCGGTTTGGTGAAGACATCTGCAACCTGCTCGTGTGTAGAAAAGTACTGCACATGTACTGCTTTCCTCTGCACCATATCTCTGATGTAATGGTATTTGATCTCGATGTGTTTCGAAACACAGGATTCTCTGAGAGCTTCACACAACTCTGGTTATCGCAATGGATAACAGTGGAATCCATCTCATGTCCAAATAAGTCTGCAAGGAGCTTGCGAAGCCACACTGCTTCGTGAACTGCCACACATAATGCATTGTACTCTGCTTCCGCGGTACTCAAAGCCACAGAAGTCTATTTCCTGCTGCACCGGGAAGCCATGGCAGATCCCAAAGTAAAACAACAGTTGGAGGTGATCTTCTGGTCCGCTGCGCTCCCTGCCCAATCTGCATCGGCATATCCCTGCATTCTCATGTCTACACCGGAGGCATATCTTAGTCCATAACCAACTGCGCCTTGTAAATATCTCAACACATGCTTCGCTGTTATCAAGTGTGTCTGTCTCGGCTGAATCATAAACTAACCGAGTACACTCATTGCATAGCATATATCAGGTCTGGTGTTGACCAGATACATCAATGATCCAATCAGCTGTCTGTAAAGATGTGGATCAATATCGCCTGAATCGGAAGAAGTCTCTCTCAGTTTCTTCAGACTCATCACCATCGGTGTAGCCATGGGTTTGCAGTTTGTCATCCCGAATTTCTTCAATATCTCCACTGTGTATTTCCCCTGACTTAGGAGAATCTCATTAGTCCTCTGCCGCACTTCTAGTCCCAAGAAGTAGTGCAGCATACCGAGGTCCTTCATCTCAAATTCAGAAGCCAATGCACGCTTGCATTTAACAATAAGGCTTTCTGAATCAGTGAGGAATAAGTCATCAACATATAGAACCAAAATCAGGCACTCGTCACCAACATTGTTGTAGTATAGGTTGGGATCAACAACACTCTTGTTGAAGCCCAAACTCATCAAGTATCCATCAGTCTTCTCATACCATGCACGAGGTGCCTGCTTTAGTCCATACTTGGCTTTCTTCAACCTACACACATGAGACTCCTTCTCATGTATCATGAATCCATCTGGCTGCTCAATGTAAACTTCTTCCTCAATCTCTCCATTGAGCAAGGCTGTCTTCACGTCCATCTGATGTAGTCTCCAACCCATGGATGCAACAAGGGAAATAATCGTACGGATGGAAGTGTATCGGGCAACAGGAGAAAATGTCTCCTCATAATCTATTCCCTCCACTTGAGATAATCCTCTAGCCACAAATCTTGCTTTGTACTTTTCGACACTTCCATCAGTTGCATGTTTGATCTTATAGATCCACTTGGAAGTCACTACAGACTTCCCTTTTGGTCTCGGAACAATATCCCACACATCATTCTTCATGATGGACTAATACTCTTCGGTCATATCATCTTGCCAAACCTGCTGACCTACTGCTTCTCCATGACAAGAAGGCTCAGTATCAATGATGTGGCTAATAGCTGAAATATAGCTCGAAAATCTTTGTGGTCTCTTTCTCTCTTGGAATGTACCACGAGGAGCTGCATGTCCCTCTGCCTCCTGCAGAGTCTGTCGAGCCCATGAAGGCCTCTTCTGGCCTACTGCAATGTTTCTGGGAACATCAATTGGAGCTACGTGATCAACTGGATCAATAATTATCTCCCTTTGAACTCGCTGAAGAGGGAGAAGGTACTGTCTCTTCTTTCTTCTCACTGTCAATCTCCATATGAGATTCTTTGGATCTTCGGAAGGCTATCTCTTTCTCGAAGGTGACATCTCTGCTAACCTCGATTTGTCTTTTACCAGGGATGTAGATCCGGTATGCCTCCGAAGATTCACTATACCCCACAAATTCTGCTAGCTCTATTTTCTTCTCAAATAGTTTGATTCCCTTTGAGCCAAGTGACTCCCTCGAAAGTCTGAAGGAAAAACATCTGTCCTGGAGGAAATTGTGACATCATCCTTTTCTTGTGTTGCTATCCTAGAGACATCCCATGCCTTCTTAGGTCTGTTGAAATAATGTAACTGCGAAGAGCATTCTTATTATTATTTTGTTATTGGATTAAATCCCCATTGTGGATTAATCATGTCATTATTATTATTGGATTAAATCCCCATTGTGGATTAATCATGTTATTATTATTATTATTATTGTTATTGGATTAATCCCCATTGAGGATTAATCATGTCGGTAATTGTATAAGGACCAAATCCCCTTTTGCGGATTGGTCATTGGACAATTACAAAGTGCTGAATAAGAAGTCGGCCCCAACAGTTATAATGGAAGGCCCAGAATTAATTAAAGGTGGGTTTACCCACCCAAAGTGAGAGGTCGGCCCTGCCAGATGGTGACTCTTCACACGTGCGAGATTGATATAAATAAGAGGCTAGCGCCTCACTTCCTAGACACACTTCACTTGCTCATTATCTTATGAGGCAAGCTACAATTGGAAGTTGGAGAGAGGAGAAGAAGGGTGGCGCATCTCTTGGGGAGGACTTTCTGTATTGGTTTGAGTTATCTCTTGAACATTGTATAAGCTATTTATGATAAGGAAGTTTTGCTGGGTTTTCTTCCCCTAGAGGGTTTCCCAGGATAAATGTTGTGTCTCTTGTGGATGT
>JASDQU010169741.1:10342-21656 GCA_032191745.1 Picea mariana | reverse complement strand
ATCACGCAGCATCATGATATTAGACAACATGTCACATCGCTCAACATTTTCGTCATCTTGGAGCAATTCCTTCCGTCTGAGCCTGATCAACTGGGCAGCAAATTCATCAATGGTTTGCAGAGAGGCCTTGAGCTTTCCTTCCATCCCAATGCCCAAAAATCTCATTGTTTTCCATATACTAGAAGGAATGATGAACCGCCTGATGGTTGCATCCACCGCCTCTTCAAAGGCGTTTGCTATCTCAACGTCTCGTCCAGGAGGACTGAGAGAACCCAAATCCACTCCAAAACCAATAGTACACATGTTGTTCAAAGCAAAGCGAACTAGTATCTCCTGAAGATCCACGGTGGCGCCGGTTCCACCTGCATCTTCGATCTCTGCGAGCAGTTTGCAGTGAATGGATTTATCGATTGTGGCAATCATGTAATTTTTATGGGCTGGCGAATGCAAAAGCGAACTCATCGTCTTCCTTATCCACGCCCATCGTTCGCCGTCTATGTTGAGGATTCCGTCGCCCAGTAGATCGTCGAAAATAAACTTATAATAACTTCCCTTGGGAAAGCTGCGAAACTTGGTCTTCACAATGTACTCTATACTTTTGGGATCGGTGGTAACGAAGGAAAACATGTTTGCCAGCCAAGGAGGCTTGAATTCCAACGTTCCGCCACAGTCCCTGAGTACCTGGGTAGCCCAGTCATATATGTCACTAATATGAAGAAACACAGACGGAAGCATACCCACCACTGGCCAGATTGGAGGACCTCTCAGCTTCCTATGGAGCACCATATGGTGCCATAATAGTGCTGCAAATAAGCTTATCACAGCAATCGCCAGTGCAGGTTGAATCAGCTGCAACAAACCATCCATCCTTGTGGTGATAAAGGGATCAGAGCAATGCGAAAGACCGTACCTGCTGTGTATAAGAGAGCGAGAAAGCAGCTATATTAATTGTGGTAGATAGTTCAGTGCACAAGATCAGCACAACTACATAAATGTGGCTGGTAACCATAAATTCATAGCCAGTAAGAGTAATGAATGCGTTTGTTTGTAGATATATACCATATTTATTAATTTATTAATTGTAGTTTTCTGTCATATATTTTGAAATTTACCCATTTTGGTAAATTGATTGTGAAAGATTTGAACTTTGTGTCCTTTCACGAGAGTAATTGTTTTTTATAATTCAATTCATTCAAATTGATGGTGAAAGATTTTTCAGCACGGAGATCACGAGATTTAGGCAAAAAGCCAAAAAAAATAGTAGTTTAACTAACTCGCAGAGTCACAAGTCACTCACTCATGGTTGGTGAACCTAAATAATTGAGTTTTGGGCATTAAATAACCATAGAACCCTGTGCATTAAATAATCAACTTGGTAATCACTTAAAGGTGGCAATCAGCTAATCATCATAGTAAATTTTAAATATGATTAAGTAAAAGTAAAAAAATAAACATGTAAACTGATATATTTATAATAGTGAGAAAGTTAGTGGTTGAAATCACAACCATTGATTTATTGGAACAACTAATAATATTCCAACAATATTTAATCTTGTCCATACAAAACTGATGAAGTACTAAAAACATACTAAATGTGCCCATTATCAATAGGTGTACGCAGTGTAATAAAAAAATTGATTTAATAATGAATATAATTATTATAATAAAAATTTGAGAAAAATTTTAAAAATTAGAAGTTTGTCTATGTATTAAAAAAAAATTTGTGAGTAAAAAAGTGGTTCCTTAAATTAATTCAACTGAGAGATTACAAAAAGACCTCTGTCCTATCTACTTACAAAGATGCCTGCAACCTATTTGCTTGCAAAGATGCTTGCAACCTGTATGCTTACAAAGATGCTTGCAACTTATATGCTTAAAAAGATGCTCACATCCTATCTGCTTACAAAAATGCCTGAACCTTATCGGTTTACAAAATTGCCTAAGATCAAAGGGGTCAGATCGACGGTTTTGATCTCCTTCTTGATTTCGCGACTTCAAGTCTTGGCTAGATTGTCGGTTCAGATCTTCTCGAGTACCAATAGTCCAGATCCGCTTTCGTATTTCGCGATTTCGCGGCTTGGGCTAATAACTGCCTCCATGCTTTGAACTCCCGATAATCGAGTTCCTGAAATATCCTCTTGTTCGATCCAAGGGACCAGATCGACAATTCAGATTTCCTCTAGCTTGAACGGTCCAGATTCGCTTTCGAGTTTCACGATTTCGTGTTTTGCGACTTGGGGGTGTAGCTCCTTTCATGCTCCGAGCTCTCGAAACCTGAGTTCTCGAAATTTTCTCATGTCAAAACCATGGGATTAGATCGACGATTGAGATCTCCTCTAGCACCAATGACCCAGATCATCTTTTGCTTATCGCGATTTCACGACTTGGGCATACAGCCCCCTCTATGCTCCAAACTCCTGAGACTCGATTTTCGGATATGTGCTCGCATTAGATCTATGGGACCAGATCAACGGTTGAGATTTCCTCTAGCACTGACGGTTCAGAGCCGTCCTCACATTTCTTGATTTCACATTTCGTGATTTCGCGACTTGGGCATGCAACCCCTTCTATGCTCCGAATTCCCGAAACCCGAATTCTCGATGTAAGCTTGTGTCAGATCTATGGGACCAGATCGATGGTTGTGATCTCCTTTAGCGCCGACGGTCCATATCTGCCTTCGCATTTCGCGACTTGGGCATACAACCCCCTCTATGCTCCAAATTCCCGAAACCTGAATTCCCGATGTATGCTCGCCTCAGATCTATGGAACCATATCGATGGTTGTGATCTCCTTTAGCACCGATGGTTCAGATCAACCTTCGCATTTCACGATTTCGCAACTTGGGCAGACAGCCCCCTCCATGCTCCAAACTCCTAAAACCCGAGTACCTGAGATTCTCTTGCATCAGGTCAATGGGACCAAAACAACGGTCCAGATCACCTCGAGCTTCAACGATCCAGATCCTCTCACTCTTGTCGCGACTTCGCGAATTTGGGAAGCAACAGCCTCCGTGCTTCTGACTCCCGATTGCCGAAATTCCTGAATCAACTGTCAACTTGTGCTCTTCTGCATTCGCTTTTGAGCTTCTAATCATTTCTAACTTTGAGGAGAAGCTAAGTTGACAAAGGTGGAGCCTCGTCCGGAATAGGGCCATCCATCTGAGCAAGCTCCTCGCACTGGAGCCAAAGGGGAGAGCATCAGGATTGCCTGGAATCATAGAGGATGATCTGATGCATAGAATCATCCCCTTCATTGGCTAATTTGTCCGCAACGTTGTTTTCACTTCTCTGAATGTGAGAAGGGGTTAGAGTTAGAGAGGGTCTGAGAAGAGCCTGGAAGTTGTAAAGAGAACTAAGGAGGCGCCAACTGGGTGTGATTTTCCCTGGATCTCGACCATTCAATATTTTTGTTGCCAGGTCTATGTATTAACTTATTCAACAATCATAACCATTTAAAATTTAGGTAGTATGGGAAATGAATGAAAATTATTAAATAATTTTGGAATTATGATGAAAAAATATTTTATGATTTTATTTTTATTTTTATTATTATTATTTATATAAAGGAAAGATAATGATGTAAATTAATTTATTTTGTAGTAAATTTCATTTTAGTTATATCATTTAGGGATATAGGAAGTTAGAGTTCTTATAGATTTTAGAATTTTGATTAAATTTTAGTATTTAATTTTGTAATAATTTTCTTTTTCATAAAAGTTCTTCTCAATGTGGATTATTGATTGAAATTTTGATAATTTAGGTAAATTTAAAATTGGACAAAATTTTTAAAGACATTGCACTATACATGAATAATTTTAAGGACTTAGATTGATTTAATATTGGACAAAAACAGTAAGGACATTGTTCCACCATACATAGACATTGAATCATGGTAGAAGTATATTTTTGCTGAAATTTTATGCTAAATTATTATAAGAGTTGTAGCCAATTTTTTATAATATTAACTTATTCAATTTTATTGGATTCAAAATTGGACAAAACCTTTAAGAACAATTTGGTAAATGGGCTAATTTTCCATGGTTTTTCCAAAAAAAGGATTCGCCAATTTCCATTTTTTCTAAAAATTATTCGTCCAAATTCCATAGAATAAAATTATTTTACTTTAAAAATAACCAAAAATTTAAAGAAACTATACAAATTCCTTAGAAATTTGAATTTTTTTACAAACCTATCACCAAACATTTTACATTTTGCAAATTAAGGACTAGTAAAGTTAGACTATGTTTCTATTTAGTATAAATTTCCATTCTTAAAATCATCCATAATTCTACTATGTATAAAACTTGAATCATGATGAAACTCTAATCAAATAATTATCATAGTTATGATTGTAATGAAAATCTTTTTGGTATAAGAGTATTTTCTTCTATTAAACTGTAACCAGGTTCTAATATCGGAGGGTTCATATATGAGGCTAAAGGTTAAGTGGATTCCACATGACCTCTCTCTCATCACCTTAATAGTAATCCAATAAGATATTAAATATCTAGTAGATTCTAATAACTTATTGAAGCCACACTTAAAAGACATTTGATAAGAGTGAAAATCTCCCCTTTACAAACCATTAGTAAATCATTTCAAGTAACATAGTTTCTTAAAAAAGTGGATGTGATGTCTACCCCTACTTATTTCTAAAGGAAAAAAATAATTAAAAAAAAAAGTGAACAAGTAAAGAAATAACACTAAAGCAAACATGAAAGTCTACCTTAATTTACATTCATGACCAACAACCAATAATTACTATACTCACTAACCACTAAATTATGATAAATAATACAAAATTTAAAAAAATTATAAAATTAAATAAAACTCACCATTACCAAAATCAACCCTAACTTGCCACGAAAACACACATGTTCATTATTAAATTCTGATGTGATGTAATACTACATGCTACATTAAATCGGCAGATTCTCTCATTTAATTGGTGGACTCTCTCATTAAAAGGTTGGTATTTCGATTTTGGTATGAAACTTTGCCACGTTTATTTATTCACAATCACCGCCTATGTGGCAAAGAAATACAACCCTAGCAGTACGTCTGGGTCACACCTCATAAATAAATAACAAACACGTATAAAACTTCATAAATAAGTTTACATGCACAGTCAAGATTGCCATTGTTTAAGTTTCCATGACTAAAACTACTCAATCCTCCTTGGATTAAGTGCACCAACACCACATATTTCAATAGTAAATCACCTCACCACTTTCCACCGAAGTTCTCGCTATCTAACAAATCAAGCTATTCAACAAATTAAACTTAAAGAGAATATGGTCGGATTTGCTTGAATTTTTAGGCTTATAAGATTGAAAGAATATTCTGTTTAATTTTGTTTTAAATCTGTTCAGAAATTATTGGATCTGTAAATTTGATGGTTAATTCTGTATAATCCGAGTGTCTTGAGGATTTGCAGCACACTAAATCCATTTCTACATTCAAAAATGCAATTTAAACAACAAAAAATTGTGATTTCATGCGGATTTCTATCGTTAGATTCCGACGAAATGGGATAAAACGTAGAACAGTTAGACAACACATTTTTTAATGTTTTTAATTATATTTTTGTTCAATTGTAATGTAGTGGTTGAGATGTTTTATTATGATCATATTTGACTAAATTAATTGTAATATAAGAGTCAAACAAGGTTGTCCCATATCTCCAACATTTTTTGGCATTTACATTAACAAGTTAGAAGATTGTTTAGAAGTTGCATGTTGTGTTGGACCAACTCTTGCTAGTATAGTAATCGTCCTTCTTCTCTATGTCGATGATATTGTTCTTATGGCAAGGAATCCCTATGACCTTAGTAAGCAACGCAGAATCTTCAAGGACTTATGCTCTAGTATAGGTATGATTGTGAACACTGACAAAACGAAGATTATGATCATTACATCCAACAAGATCACCTACAATACTTTTGTATATAACATCAATATCTTGGAGGAAGTGCCTTCGTACAAGTATCTTGGAATTGATATTCATCACAAGCTCAATTAGAACTATAGCATTGAGAAATGGATAAATGGAGGGTGGAAAGTTTATTATGGGCTTGAAAATAATTGTAAATCAGCAGACCTTTGACTATGGTATAAGAAAAATCTCCTCTTTGATACTCTTGTCACTCTTGTTATCTTATATGGATGTAAAGTTTGGGAATGTAGCATCTCTCAAGAATCTCGAAGAAAGATGGAGTGGATCCAAAAGAATGTTATAACTTATAATGACAAAATTAAAGGCAATACACCCTATCATATCCTCATATAAGTGAGCATTTCCCCCGTTGAGAGCACAACTATGATTAGGTACTTAATGTAGAAGAACAAAATAAACAACATGGATGACAATAGGCTCCTCAAAATTGCTTCAGATTCTAGCCAAAATTACCAACGACTCAAGCGTGGATGGAATAATGATGCCAAGTCTTGGAAAATTCACTGGGGAATAAAAAAAATGTTATTTTGCATAATATCAATAATATTAAAAGTATTGTACAAGCTAAATTTAAAGAGAATCTATGGCACGATAAAGAGTTAGAGGATATAAAAGAAAATTAAGCTATTATAAGAAGGGGGTCAACCCTAATCTTGAATATCAAGTGTATCTCTTTGTTTTGAATGGCGTAAAGAAGAGAATCAATATTACTAAAATAAGAACTAATTCGCATGAGCTCCATAGTGAAACTAGGTGTTGGTAAATCTCAAAACACCATGGCACGAAATAATTTCTCACCTTTGTGACACCAAGAGGGTTGAAGATGAAAAACACTTTCTCCTAGAGTGCCCCGTGTATACCCAAATTAGATCTCAATTTCAAAATATTTGTCACAATACTGATCTTCCTAACCTTCTAAGTCATCAAAACTTTAGTGATTGTGGAACACTTCTCTTAACACTTTTCAAGTATCGAAATAACATTTTAAAGAAATCGAAGTAATTTCTTACTTTTCTTAAAATCCGATGGACCAATTTTGATCTCAGTGGACATTAACCATCATCATCATCATCATCATCATATAAGTTTTGAACTATAATTTAGTTTCATTTAATAAGATTTATATGAATCATTAATTATATATATATATATATATATATATATATATATATATATATATATATTTTTGCATTGTGCCATCCATTTCTTACCTTTAACTTACACAACACCAACTCTTATGAGGCTGATTTGGATGATGTCATTATTGACCCCTTAATTTTTAGGATGATGGGGCTAAGTGGTGTTATTAGATCAACACATGTTGAATCAAGGTGCCACTACATATTTTGGATAATATGGAAAACCATGTAAAGAAGTGAAATAGAAAGGTGGTCAGGGAAAAATAAAGTAGTTGATTTTTAGGGTGTCATCCTCAATTTTCATGGATAAATGTAATCATAGAGTTACATGCATTTATTCAATCATCTTTGCCAATTATATTAGGGTTTTGGACTAAGATTTTTGCGTTCAAGCATCATTGTATAAATCAAGTTGTATAGGTTGGGTAAAGGGTTACTAGTTGGATGCTTTTGGATAGTCCTCTATAGTCTGGTTATATGGTTACTAGTTGGGTGTTTTTGGATAGTTCTATGTTCTTTGGCTATGGCTTGTGAGTTCATTGGGAATGGTTGATTATGATTTTATTATTAAGTTATGGTTATAGGGTTACTAGTTGGGTGCTTTTGGATAGTTCTTTGTTTTTTTTTGGCTATGGCTTGTGAGTTCATTGGGAATGGTTGATTATGATTTTATTATTAAGTTGGTATGAGTTATGGATGTGGCTAGTTTTTGTTGGTTGGTTTTTTAATGTATGAGCATAATATATTTCATGTTGGTGATTGAATACAATGACAAATCACCTATCTTCCTTTCCCAATTGTGGTTCATTGTTTACATGGATGATGTGCATGTTTTGCTTATTCATTCTTTAAATGTGAGGAATGTTTGTACAATGGTGATCAATGTTATCGCTTTTTGTTATTAAATAGATATTATGAATTATTCAAGAATAATTAATTATAATGGAAATGCATGGTAATAAGGTTAATCTTTTGTTATGCTACACTTACCACCTATCAAGTATCTAAGCAATGCATCTTTGTTTCAAGCATTGAAAATGAACCCTTCATGAACCCTAGTTTGCAACCTTGAACCAACAAATGGTTCGGTTGTCGGTACTAGATCATGCTATGTGTGGGGTCTCAACAAAATGAACTAGAGGCTTCTAAAGGCACAAGTACAAGATTGATTTGATGTTAAGATTGATCACTTTGCTAAAAAAGAATCCATGTTGTTAGGATGAACTGTGGATTAGTTGAAAGAATAATCATTGTATGAAGAATCTTATGAGATTTTCTAGGTTGAATTTCTAATGAGTCTATATGAGTGGTTACATAGGCTTTTTGAAAAATCTTAATATCCATGGAGAGAAGGAAAGACAATAAACTAGAATGTATAGAGTATCATAGTTATGCAACATTGTGATAATCGTACTAGTCAGGATATAGATTTATAGGTTAAGAGCATTATGCAAGGCTATATTGTTCAATTTGTACTAGAATTATATCAATTCTATTACAGGGTTGAAGAACAGTTCAAGGAAGACTAGTAACCAAGATTCCAAGCTTGATAAAAATGTTGTGGATGGAAGAAGAGTTGTTGTTATCCCCTTCCTCATTTTTTTAGTAAAGGTTGTGATGGTGCTTTGCTAGTAGCGTAATGCCAAGTCAGCATAAGATATATAGGAACGTGATTCCTATTTTGGGTATTTTGAGGATGGGGTATAGGTAGACACATGGAAAGGTGATTGGAGTAGGAGATAGTAGATATTGAGGAATGTGATTCCTCACACCAATGAGAAAAGGTAATGGAAAGGTAAGTGCAGCTTGAACATGTCAACATGGAGCGAGTGACATAGAGTAAATTCCACCATCCGATAGCTAATAACAATGCATCTTCTGGATCCATGAATGGGTTAGAGATGTGGCTATGAAATGTAAAGGATAATTCTATGAATAAGGTTGCCATTATGGAGATTGTATGGATTAACATTACTGGTAATATTTTGTAAAAAGATATTTTTTATTGAGATTGTAATGGATTTTTCAGGTTCTATTTGTCTACATGTGTTGACCTACTTAGTAGAATATTGAGTCACAATTTTCATGTCCATCCTCTACCGAAACAATGGATATGATTTTGATATAGAAGAATAGAATGACGTCGTCCCTTCAAATTTTCTTAAGTCTATTTTATATGGATAATGTTTATTCCCCATTAGATGTAATTTATGATGTGAATGAATGATCTTGCATCAGTTTGATCTATTGCATATTTAGGAAATACAACAAGTGAATGTGGTTATAATATAGTGCATGTTGAGGTGATTATTCTAATGATGGGATGGATGCTAGAATATCAGTTTGAGTTGCATCCTCTATTAGGTTTTAAATTTTCTTGCATTGTCTTAAGGTTCATGTAATGTGCTTTGAGTAAAGCCTTCCCTATAAACGAAGTATTGATATTCTAGTGCTAGATCATAATGCCTATCTTGGACACCTAAGTGGACCCTGGTTTATATTTCAAACTAACATTTGGTTCTATTATCGATTCCCAATAATGTTAGGTGTAATGATTTCACATTATGGAGGATCAATTCACTTGCACATACTTGCAAGATTGGTTTGATGAGCAGATTGACCTATTCATGAAATAAAAGGCTCCATTCATTGGGTGGGGTGTGTTAATTTTGAAGACCTCGTGTTGTTCAATATGATATTTTCACAATGGATTTTATAGTAAATTTGTATGAGTGGTTGTGAAAACTAGAGGAGAACTTGAGGTTTGTCTAGAGAGAAGGAAGAATTGTCACTAGCATGCTCAAAATTTGGTGGAGTTGCAGTGGTGTGATGACCTATTTGCGAGAGTTGTAGATCACTAGGTAAAGACCACCATAGAAGGCTACATCTTAGAATTGTTCGTGGAAATGAACTTGTCATTCTCACGAGCTAAGGCATTGATTATGAAGGTCTATAGGGAAGGATAGTGAAAGAAATCCCCTTGTGGTTGAAGATTCTTTTGAAGGAGGAGACATTGTCTTTCATCCCCATACCTATGAAAGCATAAATCCTTGATCAAAGGGACTATTTTTCATGGAACTAGTGAAAATTTTGAAGGAAGAGGTTGGTAAGAAAGATGCCAAAGATAAAGAATGAAAAAAATGAGCCTTGAGGCATGATAGGACCACAATGAGGTATTGTAGAAGGAGATGAGAAATGAAGCAAATAAGGATTCATAACTAAGAGATCTCGAGAGTCTGAAGCAGAGAAGAGAAAGAGCCAGTTGGTGGTTGAAGGAAAGAGGATTGATGTTGGAGGGAAGGTCGACTAAGTGGGAAATGAATATAGGAGAATTCCTAGGATCATATGGACATGTTGGAAATTTCTTTTATTATTATGAGGGGGTGCCAAAACATGTGTCGGAGATGCTACAACAAGAGGTTTTATTCAAAGAAAAGTTTGACAAGTTGAAAATGAGAACTTGACTGAAAAAGTACCACCTAAGAAAGTGATGTAGGATGTGTTCTAGTTGTTCCACAAGGAGAATGAAGAAGATGCAAACATGGTGCATCATGAAGGTATTGGATCAAGCCTAATCCAACCCATACCCCTTGCACATCTCTCTCAAGTGAGGTAACTTGTGTGTATTATGGTATTCTTCACCTAGTAGCACAATCTACTAGTTTTAAGGAGTTAGGAGGCCCAATGAGTCATAAAAGGAGGTAGTTTGGTTCTAGTGGAACTAGAAGAAGTCTTAACATTATTGGCCTTACCCAAACTTTAGTAAGCTATCCAAGACCAAAAGGATTTATTTTATTCCTTCACTAATTGCAAAAATGTTTGGTGTACATGTTGGTTAAACGCCACAATTCCATAAATTCCTAGGGAAAGGTGATGATGATGTAGAGAAACACGGGTTCTTATGTGAAGAAATATGGAGTGCTACAAATACTATGATCCCTAATGCAAATTTTGTTGAATTTTAGACAATGTTGTGGGTGTAGGGTCAGTCCTTCTAGTGGTACATGAAATATGTCAAGAGTAGGAGAAATTTTGGGGGTTAAATTTCACCTTGTGGCTAATTTTCCATTTTCTTTTCCAAAAATGATTTGTCAATTTTCATTTTTTCCAAAAGCAATTCATTCAAATTCAATAGGTTGAAATTGTTTTACTTAAAAATTCACCAAAATTTCTAGAAATTATATAAAATACTTAGGAATTTGGATAGTCTTACAAAAAT
>JASDQU010169741.1:0-10292 GCA_032191745.1 Picea mariana | reverse complement strand
TGGCTAGTTTTTGTTGGTTTTTTAATGTATAAGCATAATATATTTCATGTTGGTGATTGAATACAATGACAAATCACCTATCTTCCTTTCCCAATTGTGGTTCATTGTTTACATGGATGATGTGCATGTTTTGTTTATTTATTATTTAATTGTGAGGAATGTTTCTACAATGGTGATTAATGTTATTGCTTTTTGTTATTAAATAGATATTATGAATTATTCAAGAATAATTAATTATAATGGAAATGCATGGTAATAAGGTTAATCCTTTGTTATGCTACACTTACCACCTATCAAGTATCTAAGCAATGTGTCTTTGTTTCAAGCATTGAAAATGAACCCTTCATGAACCCTAGTTTGCAACCTTGAACCAACAAATGGTTCGGTTGTCGGCACTAGATCATGCTATGTGTGGGGTCTCAACAAAATGAACTAGAGGCTTCTAAAGGCACATGTACAAGATTGATTTGATATTAAGATTGATCGCTTTGCTAAAAAACAATCCATGTTGTTAGGATGAACTGTGGATTAGTTGAAAGAATAATCATTGTATGAAGAATCTTATGAGATTTTCTAGGTTGAATTTCTAATGAGTCTATATGAGTGGTTACATAGGCTTTTTGAAATATCTTAATATCCATGGAGAGAAGGAAAGACAATAAACTATAATGTATAGAGTATCATAGTTATGCAACATTGTGATAATCGTACTAGTGAGGATATAGATTTATAGGTTAAGAGCATTATGCATGGCTATATTGTTCAATTTGTACTAGAATTATATCAATTCTATTACAAGGTCGAAGAACAATTCAAGGAAGACTAGTAACCAAGATTCCAAGCTTGATAAAAATGTTATGGATGGAAGAAGAGTTGCTGCTATCCCCTTCCTCATTTTTTTAGTAAAGGTTGTGATGGTGCTTTGCTAGTAGGGAAATGCCAAGTCACCATAAGATATATATGAATGTGATTCCTATTTTGGGTATTTCGAGGATGGGGTATAGGTAGACACATGGAAAGGTGATTGGAGTAGGAGATAGTAGATATTGAGGAATGCGATTCTTCACACCAATGAGAAAAGGTAATGGAAAGGTAAGTGCATCTTGAACATGTCAACATGGAGCGAGTGACATAGAGTAAATTCCACCATACGATAGCTAATAACAATGCATCTTCTAGATCCATGAATGGGTTAGAGATGTGGCTATGAAATGTAAAGGATAATTCTCTGAATAAGGTTGTAATTATGGAGATTGTATGGATTAACATTACTAGTAATATTTTGTAAAAAGTTATTTTTTATTTAGATTGTAATGGATTTTTCAGGTTTTATTTGTCTACATGTGTTGACCTACTTAGTAGAATATTGAGTCACAATTGTCATGTCCATCCTCTACCGAAACAATGGATATGATTTTGATATAGAAGAATAGAATGACGTCGTCCCTTCAAATTTTCTTAAGTCTATTTTATATGGATAATGTTTATTCCCCATTAGATGTAATTTATGATGTGAATGAATGATCTTGCATCAGTTTGATCTATTGCATATTTAGGAAATACAACAAGTGAATGTGGTTATAATATAGTGCATGTTGAGGTGATTATTCTAATGATGGGATGGATGCTAGAATATCAGTTTGAGTTGCATCCTCTATTAGGTTTTAAATTTTCTTGCATTGTCTTAAGGTTCATGTAATGTGCTTTGAGTAAAGCCTTCCCTATAAACGAAGTATTGATATTCTAGTGCTAGATCATAATGCCTATCTTGGACACCTAAGTGGACCCTGGTTTATATTTCAAACTAACATTTGGTTCTATTATCGATTCCCAATAATGTTAGGTGTAATGATTTCACATTATGGAGGATCAATTCACTTGCACATACTTGCAAGATTGGTTTGATGAGCAGATTGACCTATTCATGAAATAAAAGGCTCCATTCATTGGGTGGGGTGTGTTAATTTTGAAGACCTCGTGTTGTTCAATATGATATTTTCACAATGGATTTTATAGTAAATTTGTATGAGTGGTTGTGAAAACTAGAGGAGAACTTGAGGTTTGTCTAGAGAGAAGGAAGAATTGTCACTAGCATGCTCAAAATTTGGTGGAGTTGCAGTGGTGTGATGACCTATTTGCGAGAGTTGTAGATCACTAGGTAAAGACCACCATAGAAGGCTACATCTTAGAATTGTTCGTGGAAATGAACTTGTCATTCTCACGAGCTAAGGCATTGATTATGAAGGTCTATAGGGAAGGATAGTGAAAGAAATCCCCTTGTGGTTGAAGATTCTTTTGAAGGAGGAGACATTGTCTTTCATCCCCATACCTATGAAAGCATAAATCCTTGATCAAAGGGACTATTTTTCATGGAACTAGTGAAAATTTTGAAGGAAGAGGTTGGTAAGAAAGATGCCAAAGATAAAGAATGAAAAAAATGAGCCTTGAGGCATGATAGGACCACAATGAGGTATTGTAGAAGGAGATGAGAAATGAAGCAAATAAGGATTCATAACTAAGAGATCTCGAGAGTCTGAAGCAGAGAAGAGAAAGAGCCAGTTGGTGGTTGAAGGAAAGAGGATTGATGTTGGAGGGAAGGTCGACTAAGTGGGAAATGAATATAGGAGAATTCCTAGGATCATATGGACATGTTGGAAATTTCTTTTATTATTATGAGGGGGTGCCAAAACATGTGTCGGAGATGCTACAACAAGAGGTTTTATTCAAAGAAAAGTTTGACAAGTTGAAAATGAGAACTTGACTGAAAAAGTACCACCTAAGAAAGTGATGTAGGATGTGTTCTAGTTGTTCCACAAGGAGAATGAAGAAGATGCAAACATGGTGCATCATGAAGGTATTGGATCAAGCCTAATCCAACCCATACCCCTTGCACATCTCTCTCAAGTGAGGTAACTTGTGTGTATTATGGTATTCTTCACCTAGTAGCACAATCTACTAGTTTTAAGGAGTTAGGAGGCCCAATGAGTCATAAAAGGAGGTAGTTTGGTTCTAGTGGAACTAGAAGAAGTCTTAACATTATTGGCCTTACCCAAACTTTAGTAAGCTATCCAAGACCAAAAGGATTTATTTTATTCCTTCACTAATTGCAAAAATGTTTGGTGTACATGTTGGTTAAACGCCACAATTCCATAAATTCCTAGGGAAAGGTGATGATGATGTAGAGAAACACGGGTTCTTATGTGAAGAAATATGGAGTGCTACAAATACTATGATCCCTAATGCAAATTTTGTTGAATTTTAGACAATGTTGTGGGTGTAGGGTCAGTCCTTCTAGTGGTACATGAAATATGTCAAGAGTAGGAGAAATTTTGGGGGTTAAATTTCACCTTGTGGCTAATTTTCCATTTTCTTTTCCAAAAATGATTTGTCAATTTTCATTTTTTCCAAAAGCAATTCATTCAAATTCAATAGGTTGAAATTGTTTTACTTAAAAATTCACCAAAATTTCTAGAAATTATATAAAATACTTAGGAATTTGGATAGTCTTACAAAAATWTTGTCAAGCATTTTATAGTTGGMTTTTTAAGAATGAGTATTTAAAATTCCCCAAGGTTTTTACACTTCATGAAAAGTATTGATCCTTATGATTTTATGTGGTTTAGAGTACCCCAGTGGCTACTATGAAAACATTCATTGAAGTAAGACACTCATTCATARTTGAATTCTAGAAGAAAAAGACAAAACACTAGAGTTACACATTAAGCAAGTTGTGGGAGAAATCACCTAGGAAACTGACTAGATATTTTGGCATTTCCCCCTCACGTAGTAAGGGTGGGATTATCAAAGGAAGGATTTGGAGCAATCCATGAKAATCAAGCCAATAGTTGGGTATCCTAGGAACATAGGTACYTGGGTTACACCTGCTTCTACTTTCRAAGMAACTCTAAGGATAACACAACTTTRGAACCAATTATCTACCTTAAGTGAGAAAATCCAGGTGTTGACCAGAATTGAGGATGGCCAAGAATAAGTGTGGTATGTCATGCTTAAGAGAAAGGACCATTTAGCTAATAAGTGTCATTCCATAGGGTGAGGGGTTGTGACTAACCCTACTCCACTTCCCTTCATGAGAAAATATTCAAGTGATTTCTATGAAATTTGTAGAACTTATAGACACCTACTCCAAGTTTACCTCATTAACTTGAAATATTTGCCAATTGTTTCATGACTTCTATGGGTCCAACACTCACAATACTAAGAATTGCAGATCCTTGCAAGTCTTGGCTAATCACTTTCAAAGGACCTTATTCAGAGGAGAGGAAACAAGTAATGATAATACTAGTGGTTGTCATAATGACAGAGGAGGATATAGAGGTGATTAAGGTGGAGGAATGTTATACCTATAATGACCGAGGGTGTATTTCCAAGAATTGTTCTCAATTTAAACTCTAACAATAATATAGTTTCAAATTTATATATGCACAACAAATAGTAGTGGAAATAACCATGCATATTTTTGAATTCATACAATACCCACTCAATTTCATGGAATCACACAAATAGTAAGTATTCTGCTAAGATATAAGTTTCAAAAAACTATTTGTAAATAGAGGCAAGTCCACCAAATGGTTGTTGAAGATTGATTCACTGCCCAACCATAAGAATTAACTATGGATTCCACCCCCAAGCTAGACCATAATACCATCAAGGCTAAGGAAGTTCCTACATGGTTCTAATCTCACTCAACCCAACCTATTTCTCTCATACCATGATGATACTCTCTTTGCTTCTCATTACAAGGAAGATCTTTCCTTTCTCTACTCCATAGTTCCTTAGTGATATTTTCCCCTTCCAATGCAAGAAGAAAGACTCTAAGTCTACTATGCCCTTGTAAAAATCATTATACATTAAGACATTAAATTAAAGTGAATATATGAATGTAAATGTAAATGTATGAATAAAGTAAATTTACAAGTAAACTATTAGTAAGAATAGGTACAACTTCTCCAACCATTTAGTTAATTGTATAGATACTCATGATATATAAATATAACTTAGTTGGTTAACCTTTCCACCACATAAATCTCTAGTATCTATTCACTCAATATAGTACATTATTGAATGCATGTTGAAACCCTAATTGCAACACTTTGGCACCATTGCCAATCTCATTTGGTCACCATGATAAGAGCATAACTGTATGAACTTGAAAAATATAGTGAAACGACGAAAGCCTAGAAGTTGGAAGATATGTTCATTCATGAGAGATCACCACACCACTGTGTTTTGTGATTATAGATGATTGGTGAAGAGTTATTGAAAAACGTTTCTACTATGCAAAAGAAAGTGTTCGATTCACTATGTTGATGTAAAAGAATGCTCTAATCTAGAGAGGAAGAAACTGACAAATTTCTAAGCCTGCTGCAATTTCGATGGACTCGCAAGTTGTTCGAAGATATACTTGATGGAAGTCAACACTCTGGTGGGTTATGTTGTTCCACATAATCGTTGTTGGTCGAGATTTCTATTTGAAGCATAGTTACCAAATTTGGTAGCAAATGGTGTAAAGATTCAACGATGATAATCGTTGTTGGTCGAGATTTCTATTGGAGAAAAGAAATAAGAAAATTTGATAATTCGATTTGAATTACTAATAATTCGATGAAATTCGGTTCGGTTCGCAGCATAGGCTATTTAGTCAGTAAAGAAAATCGGGGCCTTAGTAGAAACAATGACTTTTCAGGAAAGCCATTCAAAAGCAATTTCCAAAATATCAGAGGTAACATTTGATATTTGGGCGTTTTTAAATTCAAACATTTGATTGTTTACTCCATGTGGCATCTGAAACTTTACTTTTATTCTTCCTACAGAAACAAAGAAGAAATATCAAGTAGACTAGTCCTCTCTTTGTGGACTGAATTCATTGGAAAGGATGGGACAAGTAGATATTGTACAATGCTCGAAGGAATATGTGAAATGTGATTGTTGTGTTTTTATAAACTATTACAAGCTCTATAAAAAGAGAGGTTTGATTGAAATGTTTAAACAATAGACAATGTTGGAAAAAATGATAGGTTTGATTGAAATGTTTAAAAAGTAGACAATGTTGGAAAAAATGATAATTGTCTTGTTCTTCTCTACATTGTACTTCCAATCTTAATACTCTTTTGAGTATTTTTTTTATTCCATTGAATTTTAATCTATCTTTTCGACTTGAATGATTCCCTTATGAGTATTTTTCTTATTCCATTGAATGGTAATCTATCTTTCCAACTTGGAGAACATTTTTTGAATATACGTCTATTAGTTTATTAATCGTGAAGTGCTGAGGGATCTTAGATAAATAAGTTTTGAAACTACTAGGGGTTTTGGAGGGAAGGAAAGAAACAAATGGATTATTTTTGGTGAATTGCACTTATAAAATGTTACACTTATAAAAGGTTACATTATCTATAGTTTTTTATTGGAAGTAGCTAATCCAAAGCAATACTATATAAGTAATTACTTATAAAATCGACTATCTATTGAGAAGATCTTCTTTTTTAGGCAAATTTAAAGGTGCCAGATTTTTAGGGGTAGTTTAAGTTTGACATGAATCAAAGTTCCATGCATTTTAGTATCAGATCCTAGGGATTTTACTCCATTTTAAACCAACCCAAATGCTTAGAATTATAAATTGATCTGAAATATAAAAAAAAACTACCTAAAAACCTACTAGAAAAATAACTAAAAAAAAGATTGCTCCAAATTAACCCAAACTTAGCACACTTCCACAAAAATTAGGTGCTTTTGCTAAACGTTGCCGTGGCAAATGAATTTTTATAGGGAAGTTCATGCATTGCTCATCGTTGGGAATGTATTATATTTATTGTATGGTTAGAATGTGTTATATTTGTTTTTTAGTTTTTATTTATTTTATGTTAGTTCATGCATTGCTTATCGTTGGGAATGTATTATATTTATTATATGGTTAGAATGTGTTATATTTGTTTTTTAGTTTTTAGTTATTTTATGTTTTTAGTTAATGTTTTTTTGGTATTGTATTTTAATTCAAGTTAAGGGAATAGGGTTAATAATTTAATTCAAATTAACTATAATTAATTCAAGTTAAAGTTAAAGGATTAGGGTTATAATTTAATTCAATATAACGAATTAGGTTTTTGATACTTGTGAATAGCTAATTATCGTATCATGTATTATCAAAAACAAAACAAAGTGAACGAGTATCTCTTGAATAAGTCTCTTGAATAAGGCACAATAGAACTGGTTTGGCCTGCATCTTGGAGCTCTGCTAGCAGTTTGCAATTAGTTAAGGAGAGTTGAATTCGAGACCTCTTTGAAATTTCATTTTCACGGCATTTGCCAATTGAACTGCTCCCCCAAAGACCTAACAACACCTATTTTATAAAAGTGGTTGATAAAATGAATAAATAGTATTATTAATTTAAAAAAATCAATAAATAATAAATATATCAACCACTCCACCACCATCAATATATTAATACACAATTAATCTATAAATAAATTATTAAATTAATAAATATATTATATTAATAAATTAATATATATATATATACATTAATGTTTTATTAATATATTAATGTAACTTGGTCTTCACAATGTACTCTATACTGTTGAGATCGGTGTTAACGAAGGAAAACATGTTTGCCAGCCAAGGAGGCTTGAATTCCAACGTTCCGCCACACTCTGCGAGTACCTGGGTAGCCCAGTCATATATGTCATTTGTATGAACAAACACAGCCGGAAGCATGCCCACCACTGGCCAGATTGGAGGACCCCTCATCTTCCTATGGAGCACCATATGGTGCCATAATAGTGCTGCAAATAAGCTTATCATAGAAATCAGCTGCAACAAGCTATCCATCCTGGTGAAGATGAAGATATCAGAGTCAGAGCATAGCACCGCACCCGCTGCCTATAAGAGAGCGAGAATAATTGGAGTAGATATTTATTGTTGTGACAGTGTCCCTTCTTATACGTAGAGCAGCACAACCACGTAAATATGGGTCATGTAAATAATGGGGTAATCAATATTCAGTTTGCTACTAAGCATTGAATTGCTTTTAGATTAGTCGACTGTTTATAATCTACTCGTAGTAATAGTCAATGTTGTTTAGCTAATATATTTTAGACATGCTACTCTCAACTAGCAACAACCACTAATATACATATATCAACCACTTTTTACATAAAAATGGTTGTTGTTAGTAATACATTAAATACATTAATACATTAAATATATTAATACGTCAATGTACATTAAAGTATTAAATACATTAATGTACATTAAATATATTAATGTATTAATACATTAAAKCATTATTAATAATTAATATATTTATACATTAATGTATTAATACATTAATACATTTAGTAAAGCATTATTAATATATTAATACATTTAGTAAAGCATTATTAAAATACATTAATGTACTAATAAGCTAATAATACATTAATTAATACATTGTTAAAGTAATAATACATTAATAAATACATTACTAAAGTAGTAATACCTTAATAAACACATTAATAAACTAATAATACATTATTAAAATATCTATACATTTATTGAAAATGATTGTGGTTTACAATGACTAACAACGATATGGATATTGCAACGATGCGAGTATGTTCATTGCATTGCGACAACATAACGTTTAAGTAAAAAGTGGGTATGGGATGAACATAAATGTCAAATTTCCATTGTCAACTAAGGTCAACCATAGTTATTATCATCACATTGCGACAATATGGTTATGTTTGTCGCATTAACACATTAACACGATATTAATATATTAATAAATAAATACATTAACACATTAACACATAAATAAATACATTAACACATTAACACATTATGTAATATATTAATAAATAAATTAATTAACAACCACTTTTATGTATTGACGACGATGGGGATATTGGCGATGATGGGGATATTGGGACGAGGGTTTTAGGTTCATCACATTGCAATGATAGGTAATTTAAGTAAAGATTGACAATGTGATGAACATAAATGTCATATGTTCATCGTATGTCAAATGACTATGTGACGAAAATAATACATTAATTTACAGTGACCATGCTTGACTATGGTTGCCCATGATCATGGCTAAATTTGGTAGAAATTTGTTGACTTTGGAAATGAAAGGTTCAGTATGGTTGACATGGTTAATTATGGTTGACCATGCCCATGGTTAACTTCCATAAACCTTCACCGTGGTTAACTTTCGTAGACCTTCACTATGCTTGACGTTCACTATGGATGACCTCCACTATTGTTGACCTTGGTTGACCATGACCATGGTTGACTGTGGTTGACTATGGTTCACAATGGTTAACCAATTTTGATAGTTTTTATCCATAGGTGACCATGGTTGGCTATGACCATAGTTGACCAAGACTACAGATGGCATTCAAATAGTGAAATTTGGAAGTGTTTGTCACATTATGACGACATGATATTCATGTAACATTGCAATGATGAAGCTATTTTGATGAAATTGGGATAGCGAGACTATGTTCATCATATTGTGACAATATGGTTATTTTTATGACATTGTAAGGGAGGGGATAAGTTCGCCAGATTACGACGACAAGATATTTTCATCACAATATGATGACATAATATTTGCATCACATTGCGATGACAATATATTGTTTGTCACATATTGACGATGACGGGGATATTGTGACGAGGGCTTTATGATCATCACATTACAATGACGGGGATATTGTGACGAGGGCTTTATGATCATCACATTACAATGACATGTCATTTAAGTAAAAAGTGGAAATGTGATGAACATAAATGTTGTATGTTCATCATATGTCGAATGGATATGTGATGAAAATAAATGTTGTATGTTCATCACATAGTGATGACAGGATATTTATTTCAACAATGGGGCGATGTTCATCACAGAGTGATGACAGGACATTGTTTTTCACATTATGACGATAGGATATTTGTCTGAGAGACGGTGAGGATATGTTCATCACATTAGGACGACAAGGTTTTGTTCATCGCATTGCAACAATATGGTTATTTTCATCACATTGTGATGATGAGGTTATGTTCGTCACATTGCAACAATATGGTTATGGCTAGTCACGTTCGTCACATTGCAACAATATGGTTATATTCATCAAATTGTGACAAAATGGTTATCAAAAGACATGCTCGTAACATTGAGAAAAATATTGTTATCGCCATGTAATGTCCCTTTCCAAATAGGAGCTCCAGAAGAGGAGGCTTAATGGTCTAAACCACCCTGTTAGACTATAGCCAGGGCCAAAGAGGGGTAAAC
>JASDQU010169740.1:0-14087 GCA_032191745.1 Picea mariana | reverse complement strand
CCATGAATAGAACTCTTCCTATCTCACTGTCACTGATTTCATCTTCATCTGATGACGAGATGTCTTCTTTGATGCATAAGCTTTTCTTGAAATATTTATTTGTAGTTCTTTTGCATTTATATGTGTGTTTTCCTTTTGAGTAACCTTCATCATTTCTATTTTTCTTATGAAGACATTTGTTAGCATCACAATTAAAAAAAATTAAAGGAATCTTACCTTTATACCTACCATTGGTTCCCTTGTTCAGTCTTTTGACGAAGTTGGCCACTTCTGCATCATCTTTTGAGACAACGTTGTTGTTGTTATATTCTTCTTGTTCTTTTTTATTTTGCTTTGATTTTCCTATTCAGTTCTCATTTCATATGCTATGAAGATTCCATGCAGTTCATCCATGCTTTTTGAGTTTAGATCTGATCTTTCTTATAGTGTTGATATCTTAGGGTTGAATCTCATAGGAAGAGATCTTAGTACCTTTTGAACAATTAAAGATTCTTTGATTACTTCTCCCAATCCTATGATTTCATTCATTGTTTCACCAACTCTTAAGAAGTAGGCTGCAATATTCTCATCTTCCTTCATTTTTAGTTGTTCGAACTGACCTCTATAAGTTTGAAGTTTTGTTGCTTTGAATTTTGTATCTCCTTCATAAATATTTTGAATCTTGTCCCAAATCTCTTTAGTGGATTTACAATGTGCAACTTTGGTGAATACAGTTTCACTGAGACCATTCAAAAGTGCATTTGTAGCTTTCGAATTATTCTGACCAAGTTTCACTACTTTGTCATTTGTTGGTGGAACTGCTGGTACTGTGTATCCATCTACAATTGATTGTCAAATTTTGAACCGTTGTGCCTATATATATGTCTTAATCCTTATGCTCCAAAAATCATACTTATGTCCATCAAAGTGTGGTATTCCATTTTTATGTGAGTTGGTACTCTCCATGATCTACCTTTCAGCGGTTAAACTGATTTTTGAAGGAACCTTATCTGATACCAATTGTTGGATTACTGAGAGGGGGGGTGAATTGGTAATAGAATAATTATAATCCTTTTTCTCCAAATAATCCAAGTTTTATATCAATGTAGAATTATTATCCAAAAATGAGCAATAAGAAATGAACAATCACACACATACACAGTACACCTACTTTTTACGTGGAAACCCAAATAGGGAGAAAATCACGGAATTTTTTTTATTATATGTCTTGAAGAATTACATTCATTGGAAGCACCAACTTCCTTTGTTTTCTAGCTGCAACTGGAAGGAGGATCCAACCCCCTACTTTATCAGGATACAACCTGAGGGAAGATCCAACTCCCCAATTCTCTGGCTACAACCAAAAGGAGGCTATAACCCCCTATGTTCTCTGGCTACAACTAGAAGGTGGCTACAACCACCTATGATTTCTCCATCCAACTGCCCTAAAGTAGAAGTAGAATGATGGAATCATTGTCAACCCGTACCACTAACTTGTATCCAAACTATACAACTTCCCTGTAATCAATCTGTACCTGAACTGAACATGTATCTACAAAACTTACAACAGATACGCGACCTGTAGTGTTGCAACCCGCGTATGTATGTACCCTATTTGTTATGTAGCATGCATATGTATGCTACCAAACTGTTATGTAGCCTGCGTATGCCTTATGAAAACTAGGGTTTCCTTTTCTTGAAAACTTCTGACCTTCTGTAACTTCTTTCACATAGATTTGTAACCTGTCACGGTATCCAGACTATAACTGTACCCTGTGCATGCACCCTCATATATGACCTTTACTCAAGGAAAGTATGTCTCTAGTCATGTGTCATATAGGTATGTGTAATCATGAACAAGTATAATATCCCTCACATGATCTTATTCATCAACTGCTTTCTGATATTCAGTCTCTCAATACATCAACTACTACACAAATACAAGCTCTCAACCATGTACCATAAAATCCCTTAGCCATATGCCAAGAAATAAAAGATGTGTCTCAACAAGAAGTATCAATGATAAATATACCAACACTGTATTTCTGTATATCTAACTTATACAGAAGATCCCATGTAGTCACTAGTCTCTCTAGGGAGAATTCTCAAATATCCATTTCCATTCCTCATGCATACATCAAAATCCAATTATTCATAGAAATAAGACATACCTTTTGAACCAATGGATGGATCTAATGTATCTAAGCACTTTAGACCTTCCTGGGAGCTTGATCTCAGAATCTAGAACCTCTGCATCTTCATATCTTCAAGTTTCCATGGATTTACCAACATGTACACACCTTGTACACAGATAGCCCACGTATAATTCAAAATGTATACACCTTGTACACAGACAACCAGTGTATAACTCAACATGTACACACCTTGTACACAAACAACCCACATACACCTCAGAAAATAGGGTTTTGTTGTAATTCCGAGAATTTTTCCCTCAACCCTTCATGCTACCTCATATGTTCGCCACTTCAGATGTATCCACAAGTATTTACAAGAATCTTTACACAAGAAAATAGATATACAATATGTACAATTGTGTATATAATGAGTGAGATTTGCCTCTTATTTATAGCTTCATGTAGCCTTATACTCTCCTTATTTTAGGGCTTGTTCATTTAAAATAATTTCTTTTGCAAAACACTTTGATCCTTGGGGGCTTCTATAATACTTATGAGGGGTTCTCCAACTTCATATGGTCATAAATCTGTAACCGTGAGGAGTTATGTGACGTTCCACATACCACCAAAAACAACATGACAAGCACTATCCATATAGAATAGTTTCACTGACAAATTCACTATCATTCATCTCATTATTCCAAAATTAAGCATGGTTTCTCTCACTCCGCAAAGCATCTTCCCGTGAGGGATTTCACCATAAGGGGGCCACTTTGGACTTCATCCATATTTAATTATTATCAACCATGACAAGACAATAATGAGTCATCTTTAAATCAAACAATCTTGGGTCCATTACCCAAAACTTTGTGATACAGGGATTTCTTCAAGGGTTGACATCAATGACAACCAACCTTAGTCAAAATTACCTTCCCTCTATCTTCATAGGCTTGAGGAGAAATCCATTGTTAACCTTGGTTCTGTTCTGCACACTTTTTTAGAGTATGAAGAACAACTTGAAAGAAAAGGTCTTCCTAAGGGAGACTCGGTTAATAAAACAGACATGTCCGCCTTCTTTCATCTTGTACAAGACATGAATAATCAGATGATAGTATATGATCGAAAAGGAAATGTCCCCTCTCTTACCCCTGCAGCTTCATCTTCTTCTACACCCCCCTTTAGAAATCCAAATGAAAATAATTTTCAGCCTAAAGATATCATGCCTCGTAGTTGGTGTAAATTTTGTGAGGAACACCATGAGGAAAGTACATGTGAGGTAAATAAGAGTTCCAGAGATAAAATATTTGGTAAGAGACCTGAAACTACTATTGTTGTCCTAGACTTTACAAATCCAAAAGATGTCATGACCATAAATACTAGGAATAAATCCTATGCTCCCAAAACAAAATATGATCCTCCCCACACTTCTTCTATCCCAAGCTCATCTTCACCAGCTGCTACTGTTCAGGCTCCTGATAGTCAAGGAACTATATCTCCTCTCCCCTCTTCAAAATACAACATTCTAAATTGGTTGGCCAACATCAAAGAAGATGCAACCCTCCTGGACATGGTTGTCATCCCTGAACAATAGAAGCATATTCATGGAAGGAAAATATTTCGTTGTAGCCAACCTCTCTGAAGAGGTAGATGAAGAGGATTCATTTGTAAATAAAGTAGGTGTACATAAATTTAGATACCTTGTAAAAAAAAACCTGTTTTATATTTCTATAAAGATTATGAATAAGATTTCCCATTGTTGGCTCATTGACGGTGGTTCGGGCCCAAGTGTAATGTCAAAGATTATTATGGAAGATCTAGTCTTATCTTGTACAAATGAAAACCCCAAGATTATTCTCTCTTATAATAGTCTACAACAAATGACTATAGGTGAAATCAAGGACGTGACCTTGGTTTTGTGAGTGCACCCTAAAATAAGGAAAACCCTTAATATTCAGGTAATTGATATGCCAGTAAGTAACTACTCAATCATCTTAGGAAGAGATTGGCAAGATTTGACAGGTGGATACCTCTCACTTGATGCGACACACTTATTCATTCCTCGGAATGGTAAAAACACCATAGTCCTCAGAGAGGGGAGAATTTCACCTTACATAGAAAGTGTCCCACAACCTAATGTGAATTATATCGAGGACCTAGGAGTGTATTCCATATTTGTTGAGGAGGAAAACACTACCTTGGAACAAATCAACTTAGACGACATGATGTGGCATATGCACTTTGATGGTTCATGCTCCAATGAAGGAAATAGAGCTTGTATTATCTTGTACTCTCCTGTGGGTAAAATTCATAACTTTTCCTATAGGTTAGAGTTTGCTTGCACAAACAATGTCACTGAATTTGAAGAATTACTGTTAGGCATTGAAAATGCCTATAATCTGGGTTGTGGTCACCTTACAGTTTTTAGGGATTTTGAACTTGTTGTAAACTTTGTACATAAAATATGCTCTCCTAGCAACAAGTTATTGAAACACTACACCCAAATTGTTTGGGCACTTATCTCGAACTTACTATCTTTCAACATCACTCATGTTAAAAGGGAATTGAACTCAATGGCTAACCGGTTACCTATTTTTGCAACCTCTCATAATCAGCAACTTCTGCCACAAAGACCTAATTGTACCTTTTAATATTTGTATCATCCACACATCCCTGAAAATATAGAGTCATGGCAAGTCTTCCCTCATGATGGGAGTTTTATCACTCCAAGAGTCACTCTCGGACTGCAAATGAGAGTAAGCTTGGTAACATAGAAATAAAAAGACTTGATTGGTTTTGTGGATCAAGAAAAAGAAAACAAGGGAAAGGACCGTAAGTTGTTGTAAATAAATGATGGACCATTGGGCTATGGATTCAAGCAAACACCCTTCTCATTAAATGTAATCAATTTGCATATCAAATAAAGGTTTGTTAAATAGAGGAAGAAAAAGATAACATAAAGAATAACATCCATAAAGCAGATATCCTCTCTGCATAAATGAATTCAAGGTACTTGAATGTAAACAATGACTATTAGATAAGATATATCAGATCCTTTGATGCTTAAGAATCCATTAATCAAAGGAAACCATGATCCTCAAGGTGTACAATTCTGTTGGCACAGGGGAAGACCCAGGGTTCAACACTACAACAATGCACCAAAAAAACCATAACTACCAGCCCTTTCGGCAACACCTGTGAAGAAGATGAAGTCTCACCAAAGGTAGAGGCAGGGGTGGTTGCAGGACTCAGGTGTCAGCAACTTTAGCTGGGACACAGATCTATGATTATAATACTTAATAGAGAACTCATCACCGTTAGTTCATCATTATCTAACCAATATCTACTTCGCAGAGAAAACAAAGCATTGCAACATTCACCCTAATCTAATGTATTTAAGCACTTAGCATAAGTAAATGGATCAGATCTAGCAGATTTAAGCACTAAGCAGATTTAACTATATCATATCTAGCTTCTAGATTCATCATAAGCACAAAGCATAAACAGATCTATTTATCTATGTTTATCCAACACTTAGCAAATAACACATAAATGCATCAGAACATTGCACAGAGCAGACTAACACAATATTTACATGGTTCAACCCCACCCTGGGGATACGTCCACCAACCCTTCTTCTTTATTAGCTTCTTCAACAGGTTACATGCACAAAGCCTCAAAACCCTACTCCACATAGGAAAAAATATCTACGCAGCTCGCTAGATTCTTCTTCCTTGTGTTACAACACAAATCCCTTCACAGTCTCTTACAACCACTTGCACCTATCTCTGCAAGTCTCTCTCAGTATGCACAAAGCAATTACAAACCATACTTGCACCTTAGAACTTAGCTTATCAGTCTTACATCACATATATGATCTTCCTTACATTGCCTAGACATATATTTATACTTTACAAAATAGACCTAAACATGGGTAAACCCATGGGTCGACATCCCATACCCATTACATATTCCCAAATCCCAAAAAGGAGCCGAGATCCCACAATATTTTCTTCATCGTGCGCTCCGTCTTTGACAGGCTGGAGAAGTCCCCAAATAGGTCAAACTTGACCAAGGATCTCCCAAAACTTGGTCAAGGGCCAACATGCCCCCAACACTCACCTGTGACTCATCCCGAGTAACTTTGGTCTGACTAGTTCTGCTTCGAATGCCTCAAGATTGGCTTGAGCTGCTTCGACTTGTTGTTGTGCTATGACCTCCTGTTCAATGAATGCTTGGATGAATGCATCATTGATAGGTCCCTCTAGACGTTGTTCAATTGTAGTAACAACCTTCTCTATCTCTGCTCCTTGGCCTTCTACCTCTATAAACAATTGATAGGCCTTATCTTTTATAGGTTGGAGTTTTTGATTTACCTCTAGAGCTCTTATCTAGATAGTATGGATCTACTACTGAGTAGTGCATTTCTCTTGGGAGCGCATCATTCTTTCCACAACTGGTAAGGACTTCAGCTATGCCTGTATCTTTTCAACCTGATACTTTGCATCTTGGAGCTACGACTCCAGTGCCTTCAATTCTGGGTTCTCTGTGAGTTGTTCATAGGTCTAGGCACTACGATCAATGAGTTTATTACATTATAGGGTAAGATCCTTTAGCCTTTCAACTACGATCCAGACAGTTGCTTCTCTTTGGTCTCTTACATCTTGTGGGGTCTCAGGTACTGCACGTAGTTCCAAGTCTGTGATGTGTTTCTATAGCTTCTAGATCACTTCTTCAAGTTGCGCTACTTGCTATGGAACTCGATCTTCGTCCTTTACTTCTATGAATGTCACATAGCAAAGTGATTTTTTGACCATTTCCTTTACTTCAAGTTGCTCCGTGAGCAACTCTTCCTTTTATTGCTGTAGCTATTCTTTTTCTTCATCAAACTTCTCTTGGAGAGAAATATTTTTCTATTCTACAACACTGCGTTTCTCTACGAGTACCCCTTGTACCTATGTCAAAGTTTGGGTGGCTTGCTCTATTTCTTCCTGTTCTTATCGAAAGTGATCTTTGACTTTATCGACTAAGCGGTGGAGTTGAGTTGGTTCATCTCCTCCTTTGGGTTCTCTTGGCGCAGTGGAGACTGCGGATGGACTATAGGGCATATTATACCCCTTGGAGTTTAGTCTCAATTCGATCATACATATCCTCTCTCTTTTCTTCTTGTTTCTCTGTTATTTCCAGCGAAGCATATTGTAGGGCTTCTATGAGGAATTCAAAGTCATCGGAGGTGAGGACAGTCTACATCTTGGTCATGGTGGCCTTCGCTTTCTTCTGGGAGGAAGGTTTCAGAGGTGAATCTTTCCTCTTCTTCAGGGGATCAACCTTGTCTTGTTTCTTCTGTTCGACTTCTTTGTCACCTAAATATTCTCCATCACCTCAGTGCTCTGGTGAGATGGAAACAGTATTCTCGGATGTGCTATCTACTCTTTGGACCTCTTCAGTCTTCTTTGTCCTGCTAGGTTTGGGTGTATCCTCCACAGTTTCTGGACTATCGATGTCAGATATCTCCACAGGGTCTGTTTGAACAAGGAGGTATGTCATCCAGTCCTTAGTGATCTCCTCCAATTTCTCCTCGGTCATCTTGTAGTGGGACTGAAGTTGTTTCTTGTGTTCGTCAGCATGCGCTGTGATGTAAGTAAAATGTCGATATGCGCTAAACTTCATCAGAGGCCTAAACTGATGTAGATTATTTGGAGTCATGCGAGACTTAGACTGTATGGATACCTTCAACTGATTGTAGTAGGTATGAAAAACAACATTTGACTACCACTGTTTATTCATATTGCTTGAATACCATAGTGTATTGAACTTCATGGCTAGTGGTTCAAAAGGCTCGATGTCTGGGAAGGTCGCACCTTTCGGAAGCTCCCAGGCAATAAAATCTATAAGGATCAAGAGCCAGCTAAAATGAAATTTGTATCCTTGATCCCATGCTTCCCTGTAGTCAATTTCCAGCTGGTTCACCAGGTACTTTGCCCAATTCATCTGAAGGCCTTCTATGCACTTGGCTGTGAGGTCGACTACAAAACTGGTGACTTGGGTAGGTCGGTTCTTTCAGACTAACTTCCCTGCAATCAATTGACATGCAAGGCACATTGTGCCACTCTTTATAGAAGCTACTTTGTAACCTCGTGTTCCCTTCTCGACATCGCCATAAGTGTCCATGATTCGTTGTGCTAGAGAGCAATCCATGGATTTTCTAGGGTAAAAATCCTATGGATCAGGTCCTTTCATAGTCAACCCCGTGATCCAATTGATCAGCATCGGATCAACTGTTATACAACGGTGAAATATACCAGATATAAAAAGTATGTAGAACAGAAATGAAATGTTAGAAATGGAATAATAACAGTAATATAACCAACATAATCTCCACAATAACACAGAAATGATATAAGAACAACAACATAAATAACACTTTGATTCAGAAAGCAATGTTCACAGGTCTCTTCGAGGGGGCAACCTCCAGTCAAGAAATGCTTTGTTACAATAATCTTAAAGCTAGGGTTTTCATACCCTCGACCCTTATTTATACTAAATATGTCTATCAAGAGAAGCATCTAGAGGAAGATACTTCTAGAAGCAGAAACTTCTATTAGGTCTTCTTACATCCGCTTTATTCTATTTTATTGAAAGGCCTTATTAATATTGACCTTTATTACATCTGAATATATTGATCTAACTATGTGCGGGTTAGGACCCTAACATGTCCGCCCCCTTAAAAACAGCCTTGTCCTCAAGGCTTGAGATGTGGAAAATGTTGCAGAATGGTAGTTGGTTCCCAAGTGGAATCTACTGGAGTCATATATTTCCACTGGACTAGCACTTCCTTGATGGTTCTCTAACACAGGCGATGCTCATGCTGGTCCAAAACTGCTTCTGGCTATAGCCAAATCGATCACCTTCAACTAACTCTGGAAGGTTGGTTTGAATTTTGCACCTAGTTCCAATCACCTTCTTTAAGCATGAAACATGAAAAATAAGATGTAGCTTCGACTGACTTGGTAGAGCTAACTGATAGGCGACTTGCCCCACATGCTTGAGAACTGTATAAGGACCATAAAATTTGGGCACTAGCTTCTAACAATGCTCGATGTTGAGGGAAGTTTACTTGTATGGTTGCAGTCACAGAAACACCTGATCCCCTTTTGCAAATTGACGTTCAAAGTGAACTTGATTTTCTTGTTGCTTCATGCGATTCTATGCCATGAACAAGTTCTCTTTAAGGGTACGAAGAATATAATCTCAAACTATAAGTGTTTGGTCAACCGCCTGGACCTTTGAGGTACCCAGTAAGTATGAGAGAACTGAAGGTGGCTTCTGTCCATATACTGCTTCAAAAGGAGTCATGTATGTAGCTGTATGGTAGGAAGTGTTGTACCACCTGTTATAACCCTATAATTTATAGGATTGACTGGTGACTGAAATGTTATCACTCTAGTGTCTTGTTTGTCAAACTATTTTCCATTCTGCAAATAATTTGAGAAAAAGAAAAGAAAAAGAAAAAGAAAAGAAAGAAAAAAGAATAAAAGAAATTGGATAAAGCCCCATGCAATAACAATGACTTGGTTCATACAGTTCAATCATGGCCAAGTCCTTTTAAATTGATGTTGATAGGAGTAGGGAATAAGCTTGGCTAAACTGTATAATCTTAGCCAAGGAAATTAGGTTAGCTAGTGAATAGATTTGACCAAACTGCCTAATCTTGGTCAAATAACCCCAGGATAGAGTAATTTCTTAGTCCAATAGTTTAATCTGGGCTAATTTTCATAGGTAATTAGGTTAGAAAATAGGGTAGTTTGCTTTATCCAAATAAAACAGGCATGATGATCGAAGTTGAACCATATCTTTGAGGATTAAAGGTTTGATTTCTAACCCCATGGTGATGAAAACAGGGAAAATTTTGGAAAAACCCACATGATGCACTTATCCTAAGTTTTAGAGAAAATATGACTTTGCGATCCCACATTAAAACAATGCACATATGAACAGATGAGATGTTGGTGCCCAGATCTATGGATGACAAGTTTTTCTGGACCCCCCCGATCGTTCTACCTTTAATGGAGGGAGGGGGGGGTGTCCAGAATCAGAGATAACCAAAGTGCGCATCTGAATGGTTGAGGTGCTAGCGCTTGGATCGATGGTCGAGATTGAATTCTGGAACCCCCCAACCGTTTTGTTTTTAACAAAGGAGGGGGTCCATAATGTTGTTTAAATCTTGCACACAGATCTACGGTCCAGAGGCAGGCGTATCGATGGACAGCTGGTGGTAGTTTCTGGACCCCCCTGACCGATCTGTTTTTAACAGAGGGGGGGGTCCGGAATGGATTATTTTTTGGCAGGCCCCTTTTCCTCTACATGGTAGGAATGCATTAGTTCATACTCCCACAGCCTCCCACGGTCTGACATACCCTGTCACCCCATGATGTCATTTTCTATGTTCTCCCCTAAAGACCACATCTCATTACTTTGTATGTTCTTTCACCCATTACAAGTCCCTTCACCATAGTTACCCCCCAATCAACACCCACCATGTCATCAAATCATATTCGACATTCATTGTTACCTGCCATCTCACGCTCCAAAAGACCTGTTGACAATTTATTACTGGCTAACTTATCCGTTAGCTTGCTGACCTATCCCCCACGCCCAATGGGTATCTGTTTTCTCAAAACTACCATTTCCCTACATTATTCCACTGCTTACTGTGTCATCTCACCAAAAAATATCTTTCCCATCACACCAGAGCACAGTTTCCCCTTTTTATCTCTGTTCCAGTCAACCGTCCAAAGCCACTGTCATCCCCACTAACGATGGTTTGACTTGCAGGTATTTTTACAATGATGGCGCCAAAATAAAAAAGGACAGAAGCCGAGGAAAATCCTTTTCTCCCGCCTCCTTTCGAACTTGACAGGATCCCCCTGGCTGACAAAGATCATTTTATTGTGGACACCAAGTGCGAATTCGACTTCGCGGATTTGTAGTCATGGCTTAAAGAATTTTTCTTAGATTGGAGCGATGAAATTGGGCTCTGGGAGTCCAACTTTCCTCTTTATATTTTCCCCCAGGTCCACCATTTCCCCGAGTTCACCCTCAAGTGCCAGGCTCATTATCTCCTTGACCAAAGAGCCATAGTGTCTTCTTCAGGAGAAAATCTATTTTTCATCACACCAGAGGCCATAGACCAGATGATACAGATACCTAGAACCGAATCCCTCTCTCCTTTCAATCTTGAAATTATTACGGAGCTTTACCAGAAGTTATCATTCCCTCAGAGAGCATAGAATTTCGATATTTTCCTCCCCCAGGCTGCCCAGCTCCCCAAGACAAATCCCACGTACCCTTCCTCCTTGTTCTCAGTAAAGGGAAACCAAATCATTTCATCACTCTGTGCTCTACTGGGCTATTTTTATGACCAATGGGTAGATGGACCCATATTGGGTTTTCTATCCATCTTCTCCACAGAAGAAAAGCCCACCATGCAGTTTGATTACAACACTTTCCTGGCAAACAATATTCATGAACAGTTTTTTAATTTCACCACAGAGGGCATGTTCCGGTATGCCTCAATACTGCCCTACATGTTCACTTTCTTTCAGGCGGACAAATTCTCCTTTTCAATGCAGAAGATGGACCAGGACAGGAAGCCGCAGGCGGTAACTGCTTGGACTTCGCTTCTCCAACAAAATTCTTCAGCATTCAGCTTCAAGTAGTTTATCGAGCAGTTATACCACCTAGTGGTGAGCATGCTCAGTGGTAGACCTGAAATGAGAATTAATGAGGAGATTCAGAGGATTTTACACCTCTCAGACCTTTCAAAAACTGAAGACTGGTACCTCTACCAAGATCACACATAGATTAGAGTTTATGGATGCGAGTTGGCTCCATACAGACTGCCTAAGTACCTACCTATGAGGATATTTTATCTAGAGTACATAAGGAAAATGATCAACTCAGATGACATACATTTTGTGTCTTTGAAAAAGAAGCAGCAACTTAGAATTAAAGGGCAAATAGGATCATTCATCTGCAATAGCTGAGGCGTTGGGGAGGAAGCACATAGACTGCTAAAAGAGATGAAGTTTTTCGTTATCTTCATATGGCACTATGATCCATGTGGGACAATTTCTGAGATGAGGATTAAGAATAAAAACGCCCCATATGTTCATAAACCCAATCCTGAGATAGAGAAGTTTGTGAATCAAATGGAATGGGAACCGAACACTTTCGTTGAAATAGAATAGCAGGAGCCTTTGGTCATCATCTCATAGACGACTACACCATAGGTTCCCAAGGAGAAAAGGCCCAGGAAGGATTCTTCACCTCCTATCACTGAAGTCTCGGCTGAGGATTTCCAATTACATACCAAGAGGCAAAAAACTAGTCACACACCTGACACGGCTGGTGAAAAAGAAATCAAATCCACTACAATTATGAAGGATGATTGGTCACCCCTCATCTCAAGCAACAAGTAGATCATTTCTACATTTTTTCCTAAGAAGCCCACAAATACTCCACCAGTCAACCAATCGAGCAAAGAAGGACCAAAATTGAGTACTTTTGAGAAATATGATCTGATCAAAAAGAAAAATCAGACACTGACCAACAGTACATATGCTCAGTTTTGGATACATACATCAACAGCTCATCACAGACTGTTGTCTGCATTTGACATAGAGAAGGGTAGGATGCACATGGCATTTCTGCAGGCACAGGTGCCAGACCCAAAAGCAATCACTGACTACAAAAGGGAAACGTTCTAGTTTCATACAAGAGATGTGCATCCTGCTGATCAAATGGATCTGCACAGGCAAACTGGGGAAATGATTTTCTCCACGTTGGTAAATGATTCCACTGCAGCCACCAAATTATAGGCATCTCTTTGTAATGTCCAGACACAGCTGAAATTAGAAAACATATCATCCTTTGCAAAGGATAACAGAATTAAGACATTGGAAGAGCTGGTCCTCAGGATCGGGTATGATCCCCCAAATGTGAAAGCAGTTGAGGAGATGCTTAAAAAGAAAAATGCCAATATAGCCTCTTTGAGGAAACAGTTGAAACTACCACCAACAAAAGATTCACAGGCAAAGGAGATAGCTGAGACATAAGGGGAAAAATATGAAATGCTCAAGCTGACCATGGAGCAGAATGCACAGTTGAAGGAGATGGAAGCAGAATTGGAAAAACTAGTGAAAGAGAAGGAACAATCAAATCCCATGGAGGTCATTCCATTGAGCTCATTTCCTCTCACAGGAGTAAGCACAACATCTGCAGCACAAATTCCCTTAGCAACTCCACTGACATCTCTGGAGAAGATAGTAGAACTGGCAAAATCCATGGAAGAGATGAATTTGCAAGAGACAGAGATGAGAAGACTTAAGAAGGAGGTTGAGAACCTTCAAGAACTCAAGTTTTCTTATCAAACCAACTACTCCAAGGAGAAAAAAATATCATACAAGCTCAAATAGGAATTACAACAGCTTCAAAAGCAGACAGTGGCAGGCAAAACACTTGCTGAGGTCAAGAAACATGTCTGGATGGACATCACCAAATCTATTAATGAAATATGGCCTATGGTGCAAATCATGTTCAAGCAAAATGAACTGGTGCAAAGAATCAAGCAAGTGATTGAAAAGATAAGAGGAGAATTGGGAGAAATGCTTGCAGAAGCCACTCAGATTATTAAATTCCTGAATTCAAAAACCAGAGAAGAGTTAGATAAGTTGAAGATTGAAGATAGGACAGAAGCCATCCTGGAGGTCAAGAGGGTCCTGACCAAAAGAGGACTGATGTTGCAATTGGAGGAAAAGGTCCAGGCTATGGATTGGGAGAAATGCTTGCAGAAGCCACTCAGATTATTAAATTCCTGAATTCAAAAACCAGAGAAGAGTTAGATAAGTTGAAGATTGAAGATAGGACAGAAGCCATCCTGGAGGTCAAGAGGGTCCTGACCAAAAGAGGACTGAT
>JASDQU010169737.1:0-21269 GCA_032191745.1 Picea mariana | reverse complement strand
TCTTCTCTGCCAATGTTCCTGGCTTTATAGCCTTTACATACAGTTTACAGATCCTAGAAAACTGGGTCTGTTATACTAAAAATAGAAAGTCAAATTACATTTACAAAAAGATAGGGATAACACCCAAAAAGGAGGATAATCTCTATGATCTGATCCTTAAAATCTGTTGACTGTTGATGATGTGGAGATTAGCCTTCCAAGGATTCTTCAACCTGTTCTTCCAAAGATAAATTCGAGCTGCTGATGTGTGGCTAAAAATCCCTGAAATTCTGCCATTGAAAAGGCATCAAAAACCTTTGAAAAACCTCCTTTCTCCACCATTTGTCAAAACTAACTGTTGTGCTGGACTTGATAATTCACCACATGTCTATTCCAAGAGGTTTCATCTCATTATGCTTCAAAAATTCCTGATCTGGGTGAAATTTTGAAAAATTCTGGTTAAAACAGGCTTTCGGTGGTTGACTAGAACAGTTCCTGGGTAATTTAACCACCGAAAGTCAGAATTTTCAGAAAAAAACTGCCTTTGGGAAAAATCAATTTTCTCAGCCATAAAATATCCATTTTACACGTTCCAATAGTCGATCGACATCTACAGATCGTAATATTTCCAATGGTGTAATCAGATTTGTATTTGGAGCTAGGGAAGCTAGTTAAAATTTCCCTTCAATATTAGGCATATTTCCTTCAAAAATGCCGGTGCGTTTTTGAGAGTTAACACCTCCTAGTCTCCTATATATACCAAGGAGACATTTTCATTTTGAATCATATTGTACTTGAAAATTTAAGTGGAGTAAAAGGAGTTTGCCCCCTCGAAGAGGCTTAATATCTAAAATTATCTCTTTTTCAAGGCGTTGGGTACTTTTTATGAGGTTTTTCTATGCTATATTGGTATTTGGTTCTTAACACATCTATCATATCTATATTAATGATGTAAGTGATAACTTCAATCATTAGTATATGTGTGATTATTCTTTGATGCATGTGTTTTAATCCTACAGGCCCAATTTCATATATGTAAACATTGGTATTAATTCTAGTATAAAATTGAAATACCATCTATAAGGGTAATTATATAAAGTTTCTAATTTATCAAAGAATATAGTGATTTCCACATTTTAAAATGAGAAGATTGATTATAAAAATTTTATTACATAAGTCAATCACGAATAAATCAATCTCTATAATACAATATGCATAATACATATTTAACCCAATCTCAGAGCTAATAATCATACCCACAAATTTTCTTTTTAAACAAAGGGGCATGATGGATTATAATTCATTCCATCTATAGTAAGGAAAATTATAATGTAAATAAACAAAAATTCTATGTCACAATTTCAACAAGATTATGTGCATATTATATGTAAATAACCATAAATACTATGACATGAGTTCAACAAGTTTCCATGCATAATTAGTATTACAATCGATATTTAGTTTAACAACACAATAATTATACAAATCAAATACCATAATCAAAACATTGATAGTATGATGTTGATATTCAACTTGGAGGATGAAACTTGCACAACATCCCTTCCTTCCACCTCCTAATCAATTGACTTCATCGATACCTTCCAGCCAACACCAAGGGTACTCTTCTTCCACCTTAGCCCCCTGAGACACAAAGGGGTCACACACAAAAGTTCAGAAATTGTAACTCAATCTGTCCCTCGTAAGGAGAGGCTTCCACCTCTTTGCAAAGCTTGAATCCCAACTCACATAAGTAAACTTAATCACAAAACAATTTTACAACATTTCAGCCATCCAGCAATGGGGTCCCTCCTCCTTCCTCGCCATTCTTTTTATAAGAATTTTCACTTTGACACTTGTCATCTCATGCATAATTTATTTTTTGTTATAATTTAATTAGAGATTATTCACACTCAACTCTTGTAACATTTTCCCCAATATGAACATGTTTATTTCTTTTTAATAAAAATAATTTATGTAATTTCCCTCACATCCCCAATTAGTTCCTAGATTTTCTTCTAGTTGTCTGTTAGTTCCCCAATTTCTCCTTTATTGTGTCTCCTAACTAATTTACAGTTGGAGTTTGATTATGACTCTTCTCTTAGTTAGGATTTAGAGTCTAGATTGACTTAGGATTATAACTCTATGTTGATAACCCATCCTCTCATGAAATAGTGTCTTTTTATTATAAATCTTTTTATTAATTTCATGCACATATTGTGCACATGTCTTAATTTTTATTCTTATTCTCCCTTTACTAGTTTTTATTAGTCTAAATTTCCCTTAACTCATTTCTATAACTTGTTTAGGAATAACATTTAGGCTTAGGTTTTTATTATGTTCCCTTTCATAAACTAATATAAATTTATATAAATTTATTTTCTCTTTTCTATTAGTTCTAAGTAATTGTTTTATTCTCTAAGGTCTTATAGATTTCTATTAACTCATAAATTTAATCATGCAATGTGCCCTTCAAGTCGCACCTCTGTGCTCCAAGGGCTCCACTCACCATTTGAATTAGTTTGGAAGTTGTCTGACGCTTGGAGTCAATACTCTACTTGTCAACCTTGTGTGAGACTAAGGGCTTACCAAGGAATAAGAAATCTGTCTTACTGTGCACCCCTAAGAAACACTCATGATAGACTTTCTTAGTTTTTCCTCATGGCATTGTGAACCTCTCAGGAGAAAGGTAGTCATTAAGCTTCAGTTCAGGTCATGGCAGGAGTGATAGTAGGTTGTGCCAAGGATGCTTCCACACCTCTCCCTCATCTATTTGATATTTCTATAGGACCTCTTTAATCTATATGTGAGTTGGATTAGTAAGTGTCACCATGCCTTCATCAACTGGAAAAATGATATTAATAACCTTATACATGAAATTCATAACTGAGATCATCATCATAATATAGGGGTAATAAAATCAAGTACTCATAAACAAAGTCAATAGTCCACTACCTGACTCAATCTGGAGTCCAAGGTGTTTTGTCAATTCCATCAGCATCCCCATCATGTCATGTTTCCTACACACTCAAGAAACCTCATCATACTACATTTCAATGCTATACATCAATATAATTAACATATCGATTTCAATACTTAATGATGACATCATTTTTAACTCATAAACCAAAGAAGATAATCATAAAGTATCAAGTTTTAACCGGATCACTCGCTCACAAGTGTCCTCAAAGAATAAATCAGTGGTATGAAATGTGATCAGTGGAACTGTATGTTACATACACCCCCTCTTGTTTTAAACTTCATCCTGAAGTTTGTATAATATAACAATGAAAGCAAAAAAATAGTTGCTACTAATCTATATATCAAACTATAAAAATAAATATGGAAACTGTTGACACATATCATATGCATCCTCTTAAGTAGAATAATGTGGACTATAACTGTCCCACTTAAATTTGACATGATCGACCAATCAACGTTGTAGTTGTCAAGTGCGATGGTCTAGAATGCATATTGGCTCATATATGAGAGCACCCTCATTCGATACATGCAATGAACTCAAGTCAATAAAATCTAATGGATATGAAATATAATGACGTAAAATTGAAACATGGAACACATCATGCATACACCTCAAAGAATCACGTAAGGCTAGTCAGTAAGCCAAGGTCCTTTCTTTTCTACAACCTTGAAATCTCCCACAAACCTTTGAGAGAGTTTAGCACCCTTTCCAAACTTAATCGAACTCTTATGCGGCTTCACCCGCAAAAACACTTTATCACCAACCGTATAACTATGGTCTATATGATGTGCATATGCATAACTATTTTGTTCATCTTGCACTTCCTTAATATTTTCCCTTATGGTTCACATATGATCTTCCATTTCATGAATCACTTCTGATCCCACCAAGACCCTATCTTCTAGTCGATCTTAGCTCAAAGGTGTCCTACATGGTCATCCGTATAGAAACTCAAAAGGTGTCATCTTTATCGAACTCTGGTAACTGTTATTAAACGCAAATTCTACCAGTGGTAAAAATTATTCCCATCGTTTATGTTGATCCATCACATACATTCGAAGCATATATTGTAAAATTTGATTCATTTTTTCTATTTTTCCATCGGTTTCAGGGTGATATGCAGTACTAAAATTTAATTGAGTGCCTAAATCATCTTGGAAACTAGTCCAAAAAAGTCCAGTGAATACAAATCCTTGATCAAATATTATCTTCCTCGGTACACCAGGCAATATCACAATTTCATTAACATAAATTCTAGCTATGTCAAGTGCTTGATATGTTGTATGAACTGGAACAAAATGCACACTCTTCATCAAAGTGTCAACAATGAAAAAAATAGAATCATGTCTCCTTGTCGTCTGTGGAAATCCAACAATAAAATCCATCAATACAACTTCCCATTTCGATTTAGGAATCACATGTGGATGTAATAATCCTGTTGGATGTCTATGTTCAACCTTCACTTGCTGACATTCTAGACAACTTGCCACATAGTTAACTATATCATTTTTCATTATCTACCAAAAGAATAAAGGTTTAATATCTTCCTTCATTTTCGTGAATCCAGGATGATCCATATATACTGCTCGATGAGATTCGTTCAAAATTAAATTTCTTATTTCTTCATTTGGTGGTACATAAATTATTCCATTATATCTTAGTAGTATGTCACTATCCCAATTATAACTTTGATATCTAGGTATCATCATGGTATCTTGTCCGATATTGTCTTTTACTTCCTTGTACCAGTCGTCATCAATTTGTAATGCTAAAATATTTTCTCGAAGATCTTTAGGGGTATTACTGAGAAAATGTGAGTTCTTTGACTCACTGCATCTGCTACTTTGTTGATTGTTCCTTTAATGTACATGATCTCAAAATCATACTCACTTAAAACTTTTGACCAACGTCTTTGTCGCGTGTTCAAGTCACTCTAAGTAAAAATGTGTTGCAATCCACTGTGATCAGTTTTCAACTAAAAATTTCATCCAATAAGGTAGTGTCTCCAAACTCATAAGGCATAAACAATCGCTAATAATTATAAATCATGACTTGCACAATTATCTTCATGCCTTCTTAGTTTCCTTGAAATATATGCGATAACTTGAACTTCTTGCATTAGTACTCCACCAACTCCTTCTTTGGATGTGTCAATGCATACTAAGAATTCCTTGTCCATATCAGGAAATTTCAATATCGGTGTTGTCGTTAATAATTATTTAAGCTTCTAAAATTCTTCTACGCATTTCTCTAACAATACAAATTTCTTATTCTTCTTTTGCAGTTCCGTAATTGGGTTTTTTATTTATTAAAACCATTCTATGAAGCGTCGATAGTAAATTGATAATCCCATAAAATTATGTACTTCTTACACATTCATCACTGCTGTCCATTCTATAATATCCTCTACCTTCATTAGATCCAAAATGATACATTCTCCATAAATAATATGTCCTAAATAATGAATCTTTGTTTGATAAAAATAACATTTCGACAACTTTCCGTACAACTTGTTTCTCTTAAGCACTGCAAAACTAATCTCAAATGTTCTTCATGATGCTCTTTTGTCCAAGAGTAACTTAATATATCATCAATAAATACATGTACAAACTTTTCGAAGTATTCACGCAACACCCCATTCATTAAACACATGAATACACCCAGGGCATTTGTCAATCCAAAAGGAAATAGAGTAAATTCATAATGTCCAAATATTGTCTTAAACATTGTTTTAGGAATGTCTTCCTCTTTGATTGGCAACTGGTGATACCCTGATCTCAAATCAATCTTTGAAAATATTGTCTCCCCCTTCATTTTATCAAATAAGTCATCAATTATCGGTAACGGGTATTGATTCTTTATCGTGGCTTTGTTTAATTGACGATATTCAATGCAAAGCCTCCACAATCCATCCTTCTTTCTTACAAAAATTATTGGTGCACCCCACGACAATATACTTGGATGTGTAATTCCCAAATCTAATAATTCCTTCAATTGCATTTTTATCTCTTGCAATTCAGGGGTCGAAATCCAATATGGATTTCTAGCAATTGGTTTTATTCCATGTTTTAGATCTATAGTAAATTCCAATTCTCTTTTCGGTGGTAAACCTGGTAGTTCCTCAGGAAAAACATTAGCAAACTCTGATACTACTAGAAAATATTCCAATCTTTTCATGTCACCCTTTTCGTTAAGAGATAATATGGCATACAAATTACATCCCTTGCACATATTTTTCTTCAATTGTAGGGATGTAATAAATCTTAGCGATACTCCTTGTTTTTTCCCTACAACTACTCTGTTATGTCCCAAATCATCAATTAAGATTAATATTTTTGTCTTACAGTTACATATCACATCATGTGATTCTAACCAATCCATTCCAATCACCATGTCATATGATCCCAAGGTTGTGACAAAGAGGTTTACACTTGTGACTAATTCACCCAAATTAATATTACAATCTTTAACCTTTCCTCCAACTTTTTTCTTGGCTCAAGATGCCAATTCTTCATATATAAACGCATATTGTTCGACTGCATTCACCTTAATTCTCTTGAGCACAACACTAGAAATAAAACTCTCAATAGCTCATGGATCTATAAAAATACTAAAATGTTGATCTGTTATCATAATTGAAGTCTCAAGCATTATAGACTGATGCTCAGCCTAGTGGTTATTCACCGATGCATGAATCATATGGGCCTTGCCCAAATATCCTATTGTTGCATGTCCTACTTATCTAGTAGTTCTCTCCTTTTCGATAGGACAATATATCTTATAGTGGGGCTATCCACAAGCTCAACATCCCTTCTTAGGGTCGGTGCTTCTATTTCCAGAGGAAGAATATGTTGTTCTAAGGCTCTGAGGTCTTGATCTATTTTGCGGAACAGATCTATACTATTGTTGTTGTTGAGGAGGTCTAGGTTATTACTGTGGTGGTGCTCTATATGGAATCATATGATTGGTATCATATCTTCATGGTGGTCCTCTGGGTGTATCACAGTTCCCAGAAGTATTTCTAACTGGTGTTTGTTGTTGTGGGGCTCTAAGTGTCGTCTGTCCTATATGCTTGGAAGGGGTCCTACCCTGACCCCCATTGTTCAACTCTTCTTCAGTGATAAAATACTTTTGTACTGCATCGTGCAAAGTTTGAGGCATCAGAATCCTCACCTTAGAATGAATATTGTAGTTTAGACCAAATGAAAACTTCTTTACCTTTAACTTTTCAGTTTTTAGGTGTGGAGTGCATTTGAGAAACTCCATAAGTCTAGCCTCATATTCGGGTATTATATGACTACCCTATCTTAAAGCATTGAATTCCTTAAGATGGTGCTCAATAAACTCATCAGATAGGTACCTCTCTCGAAATCGCTCCTCGAATAATTCCCAAGACATGTCTTCAACGACCATATTCAGTTGTGGCAAAAGTGTCTTCCACCAAAGAAGTGCACTTCCTTTCAGCTATAAAACCACCATGTAGACCTTCATGTTGGAGGTATAATCATGCAATGCAAAACACATTTCCATATTTTGCAACCAATCTTCAATGGCTCAACCATCAGTGGAACCCCATAGCTCGGGAAATTTTACCTTCTCAAGTTCTCTATGAATACTACCACTAACTACATTAGGGTGTTGTGAACCCCCATTGGGTGCATATCATTTTCCCTCATCTTGATCAAGGAGATTTATCAAAAACTCTAATATCCTTTGAAAATACCTCATCCTACCCATTAAATCTCCCATTGCAACATGCTCCTACTTGGAAGTATGATCTTCTCTATATGCAGTAGATCCCTCGGGTGTGGGTGCACTTGGAGGAGGCATACCTCTTCCTCCCGCACCCTGACATCTACTCATCCTTCGTCCTCTAACCATGATACATGTCATAAACAAAATTCAATTAATATAAGTGATACATCTTTAACTAAATACAAAGCATTGGAAGTCGTAGCGAGTCCGGTGTCGTAGAGTGGAAATCACTTTGATACCATATGTAACGACTCTCCAATAATTAAACATCAAGTGAGTGAATATAATGAAAGTACAAAAACTTCTTAAATGTGAAATATTAAACTAAATTAACTACACAAGACGTAATTAGTGCACAACACTAGTATCATAATTACCCTTCCTTAAGATTCACAACTTGTGCACGAATTGTTTAGGCCATATATGGAGATTTTACATTATTTTACAAAATCAATAAAATAAATCGTTGTCCCACTTCGCTCTCTATTACTCAATTATGAAATAATTTATTACATTCATATATATAAATCATAGTTAAATATTCATTGACGCAGATCAATATGATATAATTTATTTTATAATCATTAATGTTCATAAACAATATATAAACCATTAATTAAATTACTAATATGAATTCATTAAATATACAATATAATTGGCTTCCCATTTTATTAAATATACAATTAATAATAGATAAAATAATCATCAGAATTCATTAGCATCAATTGGTACTATATAAATCATTATATGAAACCATTCATATCAAATCATTTATCTCAATGAATGATATACAAGTTATTATATAATTTCCTGGTATAATCCACTTAACCCAGATAAATTTGTTCATTGATAAGATTAAAATTTTACAATGAAATTATGTTATAAAATAATATATATATATATATGAATGAGAATCTAAAATTTACAAGGAGATTCGACTTGCTATGTAAAGAAAAAAAGATGACATAATTATTGGTAAAACTTTGATTAGTCAACATAATGCTTACCTAGAGGTGTGGACTAAAACAAGAGGAATCTCCACATTTAGAAATGACAAGACAATTCATCATCTTCAAGACAGAGAGGAGATCATCCTCTCATCACTTTAAATTAATCAATAAGGGCACCAACAACTGGTAAGTGAATGGTGGTTACTCAGTGCGAAGATAAGGAGTATTAACGACTATGCCTAACCGATAATAAGGGTACCTTAACTATATAAAACAATTAACTAGACTAAACATTTTGATAACCACCACTACAATGGTATCCAGTGTCTATGAAATAAATTTAATTATGGTCATCTCATGAGTGACGACCAAGTGTCATAGTCTAACCAACTATTTGATAACCCAAAAATTTCGTCGATAATTAATCCTACGTTTTCAAGGCTCCCACTACTCTGGAAATCCAATAGCACACACTCAATGCCTACACTTCGAAAGGAAGGGAACATGAGTAAGGTGAGTTCGATGGGTTAAGAAAAGAGAGTTTTCGAGGCCAAGAAAAAGAATTAAACAATCGTTAGGAAGACAACGAGTTTATTAATTTCAAGCACACACAGGAAACCAACCAACACATGCGCACTCATAATCTTGAAAATATATTGGATCTTTTGGGGTTTTGAAAGACCTAAAATATCTACTACCTTTATCAAAGGAACATAAGATCGCTCCTCCACTCGAATTCAAGCAAGAAATGACTATCTAATCTGTAAGAAATGACGATGTAAGTGATAACTTCAATCATTATTATATGTTTGAATTAGTCTTTGATGCTTGTGTTTTAATCCTAGAGGCCCAATTTCATATATGTAAACGATGGCGTTAATTCTAGTATAAAATTGAAAGACCATCTATAAGGGTAATTATATAGAGATTCTAATTTATCAGAGAATATAGTGATTTCCACATTTTGAATGACAAGATCGATTATAAAAATGTTATTGCATAATTCAATCACGAATAAATCAATCTCTATAATACGATATGTAGAATACATATTTAACCCAATATCAGAGATAACATTTCGTCTATAGTAAGGAAAATTATAATCAAATAAATAGAAAGGCTATGTCACAATTTCAACAAGATTTTGTGCATATTATATGTAAATAGCCAGAAATACTTTGTTACGATTTCAACAAGTTTCCATGCATAATTAGTATTACAATCGAGATTTAGTTTAACAACACAATAATTATACAAATAAAATATCATAATAAAAAAATTGATAGTATGATGTTGATATTCAACTTGGAGGTTGAAACTTGCGCAGCATCCCTTCCTTTCACCTCCCAATAAATTGACTTCACTGGTACCTCCCAGCGAAATCTAGGGTACACTTATTCCCCCTTAGCCCACCAAGTCGCAAAGGGGTCACACACAGAAGTTCAGAAACTGTATCTCAAGCTTGCCCTCACAAGGAGAGGCTTCCACCTCTTTGCAAAGATTGCATCCCAACTCACACAAGTAAACTTAGTCACAAAACAATTTTACAACATTTCAGTCATCCAGCAATGGGGTCCCTACTCCTTCCTCGCCATTCTTTTTATAAGAATTTTCACTTTGACATTTGTCATCTCATGCATAATTATTTATTTTTTTATAATTTAATTAGAGATTATTCACACTCAACACATGTCATTTTTCCCCCAAGTTGCACATGTTTATTTCTTTTTAATAAAAAAAAAATTGTAATTTCCCTCACATCCCCAAATTAGTTCCTAGATTTTCTCCTAGTTGTCCCTTAGTTCCCCAATTTCTCCTTTATTGTGTCTCCTAACTAATTTACATTTGGAGTTTGATTAAGACTCTTGTCTTAGATAGGATTTAGAGTCTAGATTGACTTAGGATTCTAACTCTACATTGACAACCCATCCTCTCATGGAATAGTTTATTTTTATTAATTTAATTCATATATTGTGCACATGTCTTAATATTTATTCGTATTCTCCATTTACTAGTTTTCATTAGTCTAAATTTCCCTTAACTCATTTCTATAATTTTTTTAGGCACAAAATTTAGACTAAGGTTTTTATTATGTTCCCTTTCATAAACTAATATAAAATTATATAAATTTATTTTCTCTTTTCTATCAGTTCTAAGTAATTGTTTTATTCTCTAAGTTCTTCTAGATTTATATTAACTCGTAAGTTTAATCATGCGACGTTCCCTTCAAGTTGCACCTCCATGCTCCAAGGGTGCCACTCACCATTTGACTTAGTTTGGAAGTTGTTTGACACTTAGAGTCAATACTCCACTTTTCAAACTTGTGTGAGACTATGGGCTTACTGAGTAATAAGGAATCTTCCTTATTTCACGCCCCTCAAAAATTCTCATGAGCGATTGTCTTAGTTTTCCCTCATGGCATCGTGAACCTCTCAAGAACAAGGTAGTCGTTAACCTTCAATTTAGGTCATGATGAGAGTGCTAGTAGGTTGTGACAGGGATGTTTCCACACCTCTACCTCATCTTTCTGATATTTTTGTATGACCCATTTACTCCATATGTGAGTTGAATTATCAAGCATCACCATGCCTTCATCCAATCACAAAATGATATTAATAATATTATACATGAAATTCATAATTGATATCATCATCATAATATAGGCGTAATAAAATCAATTACTCATAAACAAAGTCAATAGTCTACTCCCTAACTCAATATAGAGTCCAAGGTGTTCTTTCGATGCCATCAACATCCTCATTGTGTCATGTCTCCTACACACTCAGGAAACATCATCATAATACCTTTAAATTATATACATCAATATAATTAACATATCAATTTCAATACTCAAAGATAACATCCTTTTTAACTCATAAACCAAAGAAGCTAATCATAAAGTATCAAGTTTCAACCGGATCACTTTCTCACAAGTGTTCTCAAAGAATAATTCAGTGGTATGAAATGTGATCAGTGGAACTGGATTGTAACACCCATGTTTCCCCCAGTTTGTAAATATAACTATATCATCCAAGAGACTATGGAAAACTCGATATGTGTGAATGTTGATTTGATGAACCTTTGTATGAAAGGTCAATGAATGTAATTTGTGTTATTAATAGAAAATGGATAAGCGTTGCATGACTATTGAAAGGGGGGGTTTTACGAGAGATACCACAGATGCTATGAAAGAGATGGTAAGGGAAAACTAAGAATGGTTGAGATAGCCCCCACCAAACCAATACTTTGTTGGATTTAATTTCTTAGGATCAGAACAGTCCTCTGACCCAGGAATGAATTACAGTCATGTTGGTAGGTTGGAAGACCTCATCAAGAGTTAATGAGGGGATGGGGCAGAGTGACCTTTTGTAAGTCTTTCATACCTGACAACAGAATAAGAATTCGAGCCACACACAATCTTGCTAAGGAAGGTAAGAAAGGAAGGCGTGGTGGGCAAAGGAATACCTACGAAGAAAAGCAGAGAAGAGAGACTAATCTTGGGTTCGGGGAGAAGTGAGAACGAGCGTGTTATGATCACAGAAGTGGCTAGGAGGGATTATGATACAACCTGATAAATGAGGTTGGTGAGTGACTGAGGAAGTACTCAGGCTGACCTCTTTGCTTGGAATCGAGAAAACCTGTTGCCAATATCATGTAGGAGTAGGAGAGTAACCTCCATCCGTAACTGTTGTTGATATGGAAGAAAGGATTCTATCTCAGAGCATTGTGGTATAGCTCAGGGGAGGCCAGTGGTAAATTTGTTAGGAGTGACTAAGCCTATGTTTGGGTGGAAATATGCACCCCTTTTAGCAGTCGCATCATGCCGTCTGGTTCTGATAATTGTTTTCTTACTTTGTGCATTAAAATGGAATAATTGATGAATGCATGTATTTATACATCTAATAATGGTTTTTGCATTGAATGATCAAGATATGTGTATGCACTTATATTCTTGTGAATTTATGCCTCTGATTGATCGTTTATATGCCCCAGCTTAGCCCTTGAAGTGTCATGGGACGTAAATTGGAAGGATAGATGAGATAGAAAGTATTGACTCAATTTGGCCCTGTCCATCTGAAGAGGAAATCTCCTTCAGGATCCTTATTGTGCGACCGGGATATCGTACCCAAGTCCTTAACAACTTCACAATGAAGATATTTTTTTTTAACTTGCGAGAGTTTAGAAGGACCCATATGACCAGCACCTAGGAACCCTAGGATAAGACTAAGGGAGTTATGTCCTCCTGTCTTTGGAGCTCCAGAAGTCTGGGACTTTGAAGTATTATTAGCCCTAATCATCACAAACCGGTTGAAGGCAACAGAGAGTTACGGTTACCTGTAAGGTTGACCGATGTTGGGAAGTTTCCCTAGTGATTAGAGGAACATGTCTTACCGAATAAACCAAGATCCAATCCTCCATCGCGAAGTAGCATGATCCATTGATCGAGAATGTCAAGAGGTTACCTTAGTCTTTGGATCTACATCGAGATGACTTCGGTGAATTTCCACTTCGATAGAGTTGGGATACCATAGCATCAAACTCCATGAACTATGAAGTTACAAAGTAAGGATATCCGTAGATATGGGGTAGATCGTTAGGAGCCCCGCCTATCATCGAATATTTCATAAGGAGGGACCCGCAAACGGTACTTCAGTGAAGTCTTGCTTCAGGGGAATGGAGCAGCAATAAAGCTAGAAACCCTGAAGGCCGGAGTCGCGAAGTAACATGAGTAGTGGATCTATGGATCTATGTGGATGGATATCGACCATGAGATCTAAGGGATGTTAGAAGGTTGTCAATATAGTGTGACGTGGTAAGTTGATGTCACTAGGGTGATGTGGACCCATGATCTATGTGCCACATGTCAACTCAATTTCTGCTTGTTGTAGACCCTATATGCCTATTGGAACTTGACACGTGTCATGCTTGGCCCCTTCTATGGATCAACCCCTGGTACGTGCCTGCCTAGCCAAAGTGGTTGGTGAAGTGACCAGAACTCTGTGACTCCAGAGGATTTGGGGTCCAGTATTTGTAGAGAGAGACCAAAAGGGCCAAAGGTCGGAGCCACGTGGCAAGCTTACGTGACTTCAGTATTTCGGGACTCTGGGAGGTCTCATGCGTAGATAATAAAGAGGCACTCATCACCAAAGCACCGAAATGCCGAAGTGTCAAAGCGTTGAATTCCCCTTCATCCCTATATAGAAAGGGATTGAGTCTGTCATTGGCTTAGGTGATGAATGGACACTCCCTATGAGAGGAGAGAACCTAGTAATGGATCTGTGTGGATGCTACATGGATCTCAACAGATGAACATCCGGATATCCTTCACCAGATCATGTATTCCAATATTGAACTCAGACATGAGCATGCCAACCATGGATGGAGATCTCTCAGTGAGTAGAAATACATTAGAGAAAGAAAATGAGGATTTTATTTAAGAGGAAAACGAAATTATGATGCCCCACCCCTAGGAAAGGCATTTAGAGGTCGAATGTGTTACAAATTGGTATCAGAGCATGGTTACAACACTTGGCCTTCTTGGGATCATGGAAGAGTCATGTAAAAACCATATTTAAAGAAATTTTAAGGGTGACACCCTATATTACCTATTTCCTAAAGAGTCTAGTTAAACGTTTACTAAAGAAAATAATGAAACTTTCTACTCTGTGTGTGTATTTAAGAAATATGAACTGTGTGTTGTTCATGAACTAATATACCATTGGCTAACAGTAATTTTTTTGTCAGCACTCAAGCAGCTAGTAAATCGCGGGAAACTACAAGTATAAAGGATGGTGACGCACCTTGAAGTGGGGGATGTCTCCACAATAGAGACGAAGAATATGATGAAAGGAGGGCAGTGGAAACCCCTCTAGATCTGGATGAAACTATAAGAATCCTCATGGCTGAATTATAGAGCTGAAAGGATGACAACGAGAGGTTGATAAAGGAGCAATAAAAACAAACAGAAATTAATGCGGTCTTGTTCCAGAGCTTATCTGATATACAGAGGTAGATGCAACGTGGACCTGCAACCAAACATGTGGACTGATGAGATACAAAGAGAAGTCAAATTCCACCAGAGATATGAAAATGTGGTCCCATAAGTGGCCAAACTAGGAGGAGAACCTCAAGGAAGGTCCAACCTGGAGGCAGGAGACACTCGTCAGGAGAATCCTCTAGAGAGGAAACTGGAAACTCCGAGGGATTGTTTAGTAGAAAAACTAGCTCACATTCTCAAAAGAAAGGGAAGAAACGAATGCATTCCAAAAGTCATGATCCTGAAGAGTTCAAGAAATCCAAACCACCCTCTTTCGATGGAGATATTAAGAAACAGGAAGAGGCAGAAGCTTGGCTACTTGGTTTAAAGAAGTACTTCAGAGTCCATGACTACTCTGAAAACTTGAAGGCTCATATCGCCATCTTCAACCCAAATGGAAAGGCTTCCATTTGGTGGGAAGACCTTAGGAATGTGAAAGGAATCCATGATAAAGATTTCTCATGGAAACAATTTGAGAAACACTTCAATAATAAGTATCTATCAGAGAAATACTTTGATGGAAGACTAAGGAGTTTTATGAACTCAGGTTGGGACAACTCACCATAGAGGAATATATCAATAAATTCCTTGAGTTGATAAGGTATGTACCCTACATAAGGGATGAAAAGGTAAAAGTGTAGTGATTTATTAGTGGGTTACCTCAGTCCTACCGGGACAGGATTGAGTTTGAAGAGCCAAAGACCTTAAAAGATACTATCTGTAAGGCAAGGTATTGTTATGAACAACTCGGGAATTAGACAGAACCTCGTGAGGACTGGAAGAAGAAGAGTAGTTTGGGATTCAAGAAGGAGGGGTTTAAATCCTCAATATTTAAGAACTATGGGAAGGATTATAAGATCAACCTTCCTACTAGAAGTGTGTATCAAGAAAATTCCCCCTCCCAGAGTGGTAATAAACCTTTTGGAGCAACCCTAAGAAAGACTGATAACCCAAAGAGAGAACCCTTGAAATGTTGTGGTTGTGGAGAAGAGCATCTGCTGAGGGATTTCCCACACAAACAAAATAACAATAGGAGACTCTATAACATCCAAGAAGCTACCACAGTCAATGATGTGGCTAGGAGCATGCCATGGATTTATGTAGCCTTGGATAATAAAGAAGTCGACCACCAAGCTTCAGTGGTGGCGTTGGAAGGTATGATCGCCAACCATCTAGTTTCTATTTTAATTGACCCTGGTTCTAATTTGAGTTATGTGGCCCCTCAAACTGTTGATAAGTGTAAACTACAACCAGTAGAACAAAATGAAAAGTAACAGATTTCATACCATCTTTCCAATTCATTATGGATGGATCTCCCACCCAAGTGGCCCTTAACATACTTCCCCTAGGATCTTATGACCTATTGGTTGGTATGGATTGGTTAGCTACATATAAAATCAAGTTGGACTCTTACCATAAAAATTTGGAATGTGAAAATGAAGAAGGGAGAAAAATAACCTTCCAAGGGATTCAGAATCTTGTCTCAGTGAGACGAATATTATCCCTTCAAACGAAAAATTATTGTAGAAATGGATGCCCTCTATATGCAATGCAGGTGTTGGAATCTGTTGAGGATGACAAACCAAACCTAGAGGACCACCCCATGTTAAGAGATTATGAGGATGTGTTTCTAGAAGAGGTATTGGGTCTACATCTGAGAAGATACATTGACTTCTCGATAGAACTTGCACCGAGAGCAATGCCAATGTCTAGAAATCCCTATAGGATGAGTACACCAAAGTTAGTTGATCTCAAGCTACAGCTAAAGGGGATGATGTATAGAGGCTACATCCAACTCAGTGTGCCTCCATGGGGAGCACCCTCCTTGTTTGTGAAAAATAAAGATGGCACACTCCAACTGTGTATAGACTATAGACAACTCAATAAGACAACCATCAAGAACAAGTATCCCTTATCAAGAATCAATGACTTGTTTGACCAATTAAGGGGTGCTTCCATTTTCTCAAAGATTAACTTAAGGTATGGATACCATCAAGTTCGAATCAAGGATGAAGACATCCACAAAACAACCTTCAGGACAAGATATGGTCAATATGAATTTGTGGTGGTGCCATTAGGATTCACAAATGCCCCCACCACTTTTATGTGCTTGATGAATAATGTACTCAACAAATTCCTAGACATTGGTTTTCATTGATGATATCCTAATTTACTCCAAGAACAGAGAGGAGCATGAAGAACATCTTAAATTAGTGTTTCAAGTACTAAGAGAGCATCCTATCTACACTAAGTTTAGCAAGTGTGACTTCTTCCAAAAGCAATTCCATTACTTAGGCCATGTTATTTCTAAAGGAGTGGCAGTAGACCTTGACAAGATCATATCTATCATGGAATGACATACCCCAAAGGATGTATCTGATATTAGGTCCTTTATTGTCTTAGCAGGATATTATAGAAGGTTCATAAAAGTTTTTTCCAAGATTGGTTGTCCAATCACTTCCCTTCAGAAAAAGGGGGTTAAATTCACTTGGACATCAGAATGTGAAGAAAGATTTCAAGAACTAAAATACCTTCTAACCCATGCACTCGTGTTGAATATTGCAGAACCTGATAATGACTTCCTTGTGTGTACATAAGCCTGTAAGGAAGGACTCAGAGGATTCCTTATGCAAGAAGGGCATGTAATTTGCTACGAATCTAGAAAATTGAATGAACATGAAATCAATTATGTGACCCATTATCTAGTGTTGGATTCCATAGTGCATGCTTTAAAAATTCGGATGCATTACCTCCTAGGTGGGATATTTATACTTATTACAGACCATTGTGGGTTGATACACCTGTTTGATCAACCAAAACTCAATGTTAGGCAACCTAGCTGGATGGCTCTCCTTAGTGAGTTTGATTTCGAAATCAAACACATCAAAGGAAAGGAAAATAGGGTGGTCGATTCCCTTAGCAGAAGTGTGAAAATGATTCACCTGGCAATAGTAAGCACCTGTGAAATGGATGTCAGGGAGAGAATCAAGAATGCATAAGAAACAAATGAATTTTCCAAGACTGTGACATCATATCTAAAGCAAGATCCTAGAGGAATAAAGTATGAAGGCTATCAGATGCTTGATGAAGGCCTAGTGACATACATAAGCCTATTGTGTATTCCAAGTTGTGACAACTTGAAGAGGTTCATAATGGATGAACTACACAAGAGACCATATACTAGTCATCCAGGTTATTAGAAAATGATCACAACCACTAGAAAACAATTCTATTGGCCTGGATTGAAAAAGGAAATAGTTGATTATCTATCTAAGTGTCTAGAATGCTAGCAAGTTAAGGCAGAATATCGACACCCAGAAGGGTTGTTACAACCTCTACCAATTCCATAATGGAAATGGGAAACCATCTCCATGGATTTCATCACTGGATTACCAAAATCGGCCAAGCAGAATGATGCCATCATGGTAGTAGTGGAAAAATTGAGCAAGCTTCCTCACTTTGTTCCTGTCAAGTCAACTTTCAAGGAAATAGATATTTCCAACATATTCATGAAGGATATATTCAGATTGCATGGCATGCCTAGGGAGATTATATCTGAAAGAGACACAAAATTTACTTCAAGATTTTGGAAATCCTTAATGGTTGGTTTTGAGACTAAATTTTTGTTTAGTAGAGCCTATCACCCTCAAAATGACAGACAGACAGAGAGAGTGAACCAAATATTAGAATAAATTTTAAGGATGCATGTAATGCATCAGCCTAAGAAGTGGGAAGATTACCCGCCATTGGTAGAATTTTCCTACAACAACAGCTATCAAGAGTCATTGAAGATGATCCCTTTTGAAGCCCTCTATGGTATACATTGAAAGATTCCAATCAGATGGAGTAATCTAGTGGATAGAATTACAATCAGACTTGATGTGATAAAATAAATGGAACAACAAGTGATTCAGATAAAGAAAAATATGAAAACTGCTCAGGATAGATAGAAGCGTTATGCCGATAGGAAGAGGACTCTCAGAGAATTCAAGACAGGAGACCATGTATACCTCAAAGTTAGGCCCAGGAAGAGTTCCTTGAGGATGGGAACCTATGCCAAGCTAGTACCCTAGTTGTTATCGCTGAAATTTCATCCGCACATGGTTACAAGAACTCAGCATCGTTAACCAGTAATGAAGTCATTCATCAACCTGAATTAATACCACATCATTCAAAAAGGTCAAAAACTATACAAAGTAGTGAAAAATTGAAGAGCGCTTTGCAGACGTTGGGCGCGCGTGTGCATGCGTGGAACAGGAATGTAGAAATTGCACACATGCGCACGATGCACAACTGTTAGAGAAAAAAGACGTGCACCTGCTAAACGGCGCATTTATGAAAGTGGTCGGCCTCCCAACCACTTATGGTTCATCTCCCAAGCTGATTTGACCTCCAAATCTGGGCTGGATCCGAATGGTGGGCTGGTCAAAGACCTAAAAATGCCCTAAATGGCCTCTTTTCACACTACAAAGCAGTTAAACAAAATCCCAAAGAAATGTTATAAAAAGCTATGAATGCACCTCATTTTCTCAATGAATTCAAAGTAATGTTATGATGCCTATATTGTTTTAAGGACTCCATCCTTGACAAGAGCACATTGACACCATTACATTGGGCAATCCACCTCACCATTGAGTGGATTTGCAAAGAGTTCTTTCATCACCATTTTCCATTTTCTTTGTTGTAAGAAGAGCTAGCTAATGAGGGTCCAAGAGCCTTCCCTTGGAGGAAGAAGGGACTCATAGTCCCCTTTCTTCTTGGTGCTTTGTTTTCATCAATAGATCAGCCTAAAACATTGGTGACATGGGTCTTTTTGTTCTTATTATTGCTATGTTCCTATGCTCATGATTTTAATTTTTATTGCATCTGTTAGTTTAATTCTTAATCTTAGTTTTGTTTTTCTTTCTCTAACTCTTTTCTCTACAGCTGTCCTGCTCAGTAGACCCAACTGAGCTTGCAAGCACCTCTTATTTGCTCACCAAGGTGACGAAAGAGGCACAACAAATTGGCGACTTCACTAGGGAAAGGTATCAATTTTCTACCTCATTTGGGTTTATTTTGTTCTTCTTTTATCTTGTTTAACTTGCAGGTGCACTAACCGGCCTAAGTCGACCTGCCAACCATCCAATTCCAAGTTGAATTGAAAGAAATCCATTCGGATTTTTCATTCTCAGTTGTGTGCCACATATGCGCGGGTTTTTGGACTCACAGACGCGCATCATGTGCCCATGCACCTGACTCACGGTTATGTTCTGTGCACGCGCACTTTTTAACTTGTCTCTGTTCGCGCGCATGCGCTCTGTGCGCCTCTGTCTTCACTAGGACCTGCGCATCTGAGAAAAATTTCACATTGTAAGTTGTTGGGATGTGGGGAAGGCCATTTTCCTTCTTAAAAATGATTTCAAGCATGTTTTAAAGCTGCACCACACTTAGTCCCCTCATCATATAAAGGGGTTAGTCAAACACACATAGGCACTTAGGAGGATAAAATCAATTTCCCTTATTTGCTTTTTGCCACATGGATGGCTTGTTTTGACTTATAATGTAAGTTGGAAATCATTTTTAATAACATTTAACTCACATTGGGACTGGAATTTGAGTAACAATCACTTAGTATGCTCTTCTCTCGCGCCTCCAAGTGACCTTGAGAATCAGAAAAAGTTTGTGAAACAATTTCATCTCCCTTAACAAAGTTTAAAACCTTTAGGAGAGGACAACAGCCCGTTTTGGGACTCCTCTTAGTTTGTTTTTTCAAACACATCTTAATATTGTAATGGGCCCATAAATGCCCACATGCTACAAAGATAGGATAGTGTTTGAATTTTTTCTTTCTTAGATCAAAACACTAGGGAAGTTTAAAGGTTTGTAACGGGCCCATACATTCCCACATGTTCAATCTAGGATAGTTTCAAGCTTTTCTTAGATTACATCACAATAGGGAGTTAAAGGATAGTAACGGACCCACATGTCCACATGCTAGCTTCCTAGAGCTTTTGAATTACGCAAGGTTGTACCAAAGACACTTAGTTAATTAGGTAATCAAATTCTTGTAAGGACCAAGTGAAGTCCACATGCAGCAAGGTGACATCTAATTCACTAAAAATTGGCACACTTTAACTCACACACAAAAGTCACTTATCACTCACATAGCCTCTTCTTGAAATGTGGAGGTCAAAGTAAGTTTCCTCAAAAGGGATTCCGAAAATACCCCATCTTTTCTTGACAAGACTATCCACTCCCATTTTTAATCAACAAGGTTGGTTTGCACCCCCAACCTCCCAAAAAAACTACATCTAAAATCTTTCTAAAAACTCACTAAGTTTTCCTCCACAGGAGGTGCCAAATAAATTTTTTTAGTCTAGGTAGGATTTCAGGGATAGGCATCCAAATAACTCCCCGTTATCTGGTTCTCACATTGTCAAAACCTAGAGGTTGTCAAATAGGGAACTGAAAATCCTCCAAGTCAAGTGTTCCAATCACCATAAGGCAGGAAGATACCCATGAAGGGTTGAAGGCCGAGGTCCGGTTGTTCTATGCGTCCCCCCTTGAGGCACCCACCTCTTAGACG
>JASDQU010169736.1:0-20000 GCA_032191745.1 Picea mariana | reverse complement strand
ACATATAAGAAAAATCATTCTGTGGTTTTCTCTCGATTTAGGTTTCCACATAAAAAACTGGTGTACTGTGCATGTGTGTGATTATTTATTTATTACTGCTCATTATTGGATAATAATTCTACATTGATATAGCATTTGAAGAAAAAGGATTATAATTACGTTATTACTGATTCACCCCCCCTCTCAGTAATCCAACACTCCCGACCCTGACACTGGTGAAGTGTCATCCATAATGGCCCATCGATGAAGTATAATATCAACAAAGTCCAATCCTAGAGTAGGGACTCGTACGACTAGAAACAATAAAGTCCAAGGTAACGAAGAATTAAAGTGTGGAGTGAATTCTTCAGCTCCAAAATCCTCAGCAATTACCTCTTCTGGTTCTAGAACATTGAGTTCTAAAGAGTTATGGTCTATGATATCATATTGACAAACCAATACGACAGTGTCAGACTGATCAAGCTAACACCTCTGAGGAGGCGAGGAAGAATTATTTCTAATCTCTTCCTCCGGAATAAGGCCTTGAATTCTCCTCGATCTTCGAGGTAGTGAGTTGGCCACTTTGAGTGATCAACTCTCGGTGACAATCTACTTGCCTATTTAAGGTTGAAATACCTTCACCAAACACACCTCTACAAATCCCTAAAGATAAAATAGACACAAACAACTCTATCAAGATTCTGACTCAAGTGGGTTAAGTATTGGGATCAAAAAAATAACGAAGTGGGCTCAGGCCCTTTTGGATGAAGGCACGGGTTGATTAAGTCTCGTGGACCAACAAATGAAGGTATGAGAAGCAGTTATCTTGACCTCCACAAATCAACCTTCTCTGGTGTAAGTACTATTGAGGAAAATATATGAAATGATCTTACTCAAGCATTTTCAGATTTTTCTTGGCTAAAGAAAAATAGACAAGAATGTCACCCTATTGTTATAGCCATAAAAAATAATATCCTAACTCGCAAGTATTGATTACAAGTTCTTAGACTGGTCTTTTTACAAATAAAAGCTTGCTGGAAAATTCATTATTAATATGATTTTTTGAATATAACTATTGCTGAAATAAATGTAGAGACAAAAGTAAAGACACCAAGATGATAATCAAGACAAATGAGACATAAAGCAATCCTTTATTTCATTCCAATTCATCAAAGAGTCATTCTCCTTACAAAATTTCATGAAGAAGTTTTGGACCAAAGTCACACTTAGACGTCCTCGATGAAACATACAAAAGGACCCCTGACAAAAAATCAAAACTGAACTCTAAAAGCTAGATCAACTTGCCACAGATTGTTTCCCACTCGACTCTGCACAATAGCCTTTGTCAGTCATGAAAACTAATTCACAAACAGACAAGTCTACACAGACTATCAAATATAGATCAACACCTCTNCTGAATATTGTTGTCTACAATAAGACCCTGCTATCATAAAAATGAATTAGTCTTGTGATCAATTAAGGAATGAATGAAAACATGACTATATCAACACAAACTCAAAGAGAAAACCTTAGTATGCTTCTCCTTCTATGCCCCCTCTTGTTCCTCCATTTCCTTTTTCCTTTAAGCAGTTTATAATTAGTTGAAGTAGTTGAACTACCTCTTTAGTTAAGTTAACTAAAAACTCAACCAACTTTTTAGTGAAGGGGGAAAAGTAATAAATCATAATAAGGGTTTTAAATAAATAATCACTAGTAGGTGGGAACCCTTGTGACTATCTTTAGTTCTTAACAATCATAACATAACTAGTTAATTAAACAAAGCACCCCTCCTTGTGACTCCCATCATCACATTCATATTTGACAATTTATCTTATTGATATTTGAAATTATTTTCAAAAATATATATCCAAACAACATGTTGTCCAAAACTCTGAAGTCAACTGTTCTCAACAATAGATAAATATGTAAAACTTAAAATCCATATTTTCTAGTCTATGAGGCAATCTTTCCCTTTTTGTTGCTACCACCCTTTAAACTCTCTAAATTTTCCTTAGGCTGTGTGGAGCCTTTAGGCCTAATCTCATTGATCACATGAGAGCAATCGTCCCTCAATTGCATGAGGGTTGACACTGATTTATCAAAATCATTTGAAGGTGAGGAAGGGGCAGTGATAGCTTTCCCTTTGTCAGGGGCATGGTGGGCCTTGGTTTCAACCTTTTGCTTGAAAAACTCATTCTTGTATGCATAATTGATTAGAAAATAGTTCATTTATCATCCATACATGACAACGCTTTAAAAATATGTAATACATTTTGGCTCAGGAACATATCAGGCTTATGCAATCCAATCCATACAAATTGCTTAACTATTGTCAATGAGCAGGGGGTAAACAAAGGTTCTGGGATATGTGAGGGGTTTGTATTGAGCAAAAAATGTCAAAATGAAGGGGAAAATATTCATGGTTACTACTCACATAAAACAACAACAAACTGTAACGTAAACCAAAGAATATGCCACTGTAATTCATCCAAGAAACTATGATTTCAAACTATTATCATATAGAATTCCTCTAAACTATAATAAAATTTTAGGAACAGGGGGTGAAAAATGAATATGGGAAGGTGAGGGGATTGTAATTAGCGAAAAGTGAGATATTGGTAGGGAGGAGAGAAGACATTGTTCATAAAATTAATTAAGTAATCCATAATCATTCTATATCAAACGCAAAAGATCCCACACCAACCCATAATGACTTTGCTCAATTAAACAACCACTGTGTATAACTCAAACAATTATGTGTATTACATGTTCACTGTTCGCAATTAATTCATTAACACAATATCATCAAAACAAGACAATATGCCTTCCACAACAACCTGTAGGAGTTATGTTTCTACCCAATTGTCCTAGTTAATATTTAAAAAAAATTCCAAATGAACACACAATCACTTGTTCCAGTTTGTACCATCAAAACATTAACCAATGTCTAGAACTATATCTTCAAATAAAACACAGACACAAAAATCAGACCTGATTCCATTCCTCAATTCATTTTAATAATTAAATTGTAATGAGATCATACTATTGTAGAACATGTGCCTAATCTGAATCAATGCATCATATCTATCAACCATACACAGTGGAAAATCAAAACACAATCATCAATATATCCTGGCTTGCCATTTAAACTCACAACAATCACCCTTTCAACTTATACGATATTGTAGGATACATAGACCATTCACAAGAGAATTTATGTGACAATACATATTTAATTCATCTGAATATAAACATCAACAATGCTGAGCTATCAATATAATACAAGGAGACAACGACAGTATGCCTAATCCCACTTCTCAATTTAATCAAATTGCAACAAAACGATACTGTTAAAAAACCTGTGACCATCTCTGATGGTGCAATCAAGTAATATCCAAAGCATATACAATGGATAGCCACACCACAAGTAACATGATCACAATATTCTCATCTGGCGATTTAAAACACTCAGTCACAACAACCATCAACTCAACATAACATGTTGTAGGAAGCCCACACATACCAATGCATCACACATGAAGCATCGTTGTGAATTAACAATTATAAACTAATGTTGGGTTAACAATTCAACAACTATAATGTAAGAGACATCGACTGTGTATTCAATCCCATTTCTCCAATCAAACAATTTACCATGTTGATCTTATCAATTCAATTTTTATAATAATCAATGCAGTGACTAAATAACAAAACCAACACCACTGTCAACATAATCAACAGAGACGAGCCAAAAATCGAATAGTGTCGACAGTACACCACCAACTCATAACAACCAACCCTGTATCTGACAGGACATAATGGTTTCTTCTATCAAAATCCATGATTTGAGTAATCAAGGGCTTGCTCTATGGACCGGCACAGGGGAACTGGATTCAACCCATAATAGCGGGTAAGAACCTCTGAGACCATACGGTGAACACACAGGGAATACCACCAATAACCTCGCATACAGAGTGAGAATTCTCGTGATAGGAGAGACTATGAATAGAGGAGCAAGGATTTATTTTGGTCCTATAACAATACTTAGAACATGTAGGGTATACCCTTGTGGTTTTCCCAATCAACTGAAGAATGCTGAGAAAAAACAGATTCGAAAAAAAGAAATCAATCTTAAGCAATCCCTTTGGCATAACCGCTATCATAACCCACTGTGCAAACATCGGTAACATGAACGAACCCATACCCAAGTGAAACAATGCACAATGACACAAGGTGTTTCAAACCCAGAAGCCCCATAACAACAAAACGACTAGGTAGGGTGATAAGAATGTGTGGAAACGGCCAACCAATCTGGACCAAATGAAACCCTTCAACCAAGACCAATAAGGATGACAGAGAGTGTTCATGGATTTTAACACACACAATGATCAATGAACTATGACTTCAAACATTGTCTCAATGAAAAGCACACCAACCATTCATCCCAGAAAAATATCACAAATTTACATAGTTGCTAGACGTAAGGAAAGAAAAGACCCATACATAATCGAGCCAATGTCTATTTCATAACCAGAGCAAGTTCATGGATGGTGAAAATACATACCTATAACCATGAAAACCTTAAAAATGCCATCTTGGCTGAGCAGTTCTTCCTCTGCTTGAAAGTCAGAGCTTAGCCACAACGAACACAATTGAACAATAGCCAGGGTGATGGCGAGTGGGAGGGGTATGGAGTGATGTGCAGTAAATGCACATCACCTCCACCCTCCATTCATTCAATTCCTTAGTACATTCCATCCCACTAATCCATTAACCCATTCAATTAAACAATGCATCGAAACCAACATCCACTAATTGCCAAGAGTGCCACCATATTAAGCATTGCCAAACATACCTTAATGCATATCCACCGTGCCTCCACATAACTCAATATATCGCATAGCCATTTACATCGTTAGTTTGGATTAACACCATTTCCCTTAACTTCAAATGCATATTGCAACATAATATGGCATAGTAGCATAGTTCCTCTCTTGTGGATTTTGTTAATATTGCTTTATTTGTTTTCAATTGTTCTTATTCCCCTTCAATTTCTCTTATTTGTTGTTACTAACATGTATCGGCACAAGTAATAATTCAAGGAGTAAATAGAAAAGGTAACAATAGATATCATAAGCCATTATGACATGACATTTGAGCCTAGAGCAAGATAACAAACATGCATTATCCATCATCCATATGTCGCGAATAGAACCAACATTGATCATCAATCATGCTCAAACCTGTAAGCAGTGTCGAACAGCAGTGAAAAAATCAAATAAGAACTAGATCAATCCTCCAATATACAAGGAGGTCCCACCTACTAGTATTATATATATCATTAGCTTATAATTAATAGGCTTTTAGCAATACTTTGCGAGCGAAATCCTCGTTGTGATTTTAATCGTCAACAAACTGGCGACTCCACAAGGAAATTTGTTTTCAACATATTTAGAACTCATAACTCATGGTTTCTTAGACCAAGAATAGTAAATTAAGAAGATATAACTAGAATAATTATGCAACAGGGGGAAGTGAGCGTATTTAATGGAAAAATGACCAGGAATCTGGGAATAACTCATGAAAAATGTTAATTATGAGGGGGTTTATCCCTGTATGCATAATCATTCAACCATAATCTTCTCTTTTATTTCAAGGAGAAAAATTATGGACTTGCTCTTTGAAATTCTCAATGGATGAAGAAATGGAAAGCAGAAGCGGGAGATAATCGATTTCTTTAAAAGACATCAGTGAAGGTAGATAGCAAGTTCAAGTGTGCCTTCAGGGGAAACATCGTAACAGCTATGTAAGCTTGATTTTTATTGACTAACAATATCTTGTAGGAGTGTCATTGTGGCAGAACTGATCCAACATCTTACTCTTGACCAAAATCAATTAAAAGATGAAAATAGAAATCATAACAGAATAAAATTGCAAAATGTAAAACAATAGAAAAAACGACATAAATGTCAAAGCAATCGGAAATGTTTAAAACAGAAAGAAGAGATAGACTACTAATATACATAAAAACCAAACAACGTTAGGATATTTCACATTGGTCCCATGTAATGCTTAAAGTGAGAACCGTTAGTGTTGTAGGAAAACAATCGCTCTTGTAAATCTTTTAGAATATAAGAGTTAGTACCTAAGACAAAAGCGATCCTGAAAGGACCCAACCATAGTTTTTGAAATTTTGAATGTCTTCCCCTTTCAGCATGAGTTGAATCCCACAACAATACCTTTTCATTGACCCTAAATTTGACGTTCTTGACACACTTGTTGAAATACTTATTAACAGTTTGTTGTCTCCTTTTAATATTACCCAAAGCAAACATCCTTTGCTCTTCCAAATCTAGGAGTGTGTTTATCCTTTTTGAAACATCAGAAGAATTTAATTCTTCGATCTATAGCATCAAACTTAAGGAAGAAAGCTACAATTCAATTGGTAGGAGGGATTCTTGACCATAAACAAGTTGGAAACGAGTGCAACCAATGCTTACCTTGGCGGTAGTTCGATCTTTCCAAAGGACGTAAGTGAGGAGAGTGTGCCACTGACGAGGCTTATCTTCAATGAGCCTTTTGACAATTCTTACAATATTTTGTTGGTAGACTCAACTTTCCAATTTCCTTGGGGATAATAAGCTGATGAGGTGAAATGTTTAACCCCCCAACTTAGCTAAAAATTGGGTCAGCTTAGCATAAATGAAAGCGGTACCATTATCCGTAATAATTTCCAATGGAAGACCAAATATGGAAAAAATGTTATTTTCAAGGAAATAAATTACCTGATCATCTGTTGAATTCTTAAGTGGGAAAGCTTCAACCCATTTTGTAAAATAGTCTATGCCTGTCAAAATAAAAACTTGTCCTGCTGAAGACGAAGGATTAATAGGGCCAATAAAATCCAATCCCCACTTTGAAAAGGGAAAGTCTGGGAGGAGAGGTTGTAATGGCATGGATGAAAGGCATTCTTTCCCAGAAAATTTTTGGCACTTTTCACAAGATCTCGAAAAAACATAAGAGTCATGAAAGATTGAAGGTCAATAGTATCCTTTTCTAATAATCTTGAAAGCAGTGGTTTTAGCAGAAAAATGACACCCTACATGAATGACAGAATTTGAAGAGCCATGAGTTTCTTGCAACAGTTTATGTGCATCTTCATTGTTTACATAGTGAAGCAACACACCATCAGCAGGCCTTCGAAACAAGAAGTCTCCTATAATGACGTATCTTGCGGATTCAAGACGGAGCCTTCTCCTCTGGTGAGTGTCTAAGTTGTCTAGACATCTTTGGTTCTGTAAGTAGTAAATTAAATTTTTATACCATGGATGTTCAGATACAGGGAGGATCTAATTATCAATGTAAAAGAGAGATGATAGGGACTATCCTCTTCATCAATTTCTTCATTATTCTCAACTTGTTGAGCTAAGTGAAGGGATAAGTCATGTCCCTTGATAGTATTAGAATTCATGATATTCAAATCATGCTCTTGGATCTTGGCAAGCCAATGTGCAAGCTTCCCTAAAAGATAAGTCTGTGAGAGAAAAAACTTGATAGCAAGTAAAGGGACTTTTACCAACGTATGCTTACCTAATATGAAGTGGCGAAACTTTTCAACAACTTTAACAAAAGAAAAAGCATGTTTCTCAATAAAAGAATATTTAAATTCATCATCAGACAAACTTTGACTCATGTAAGCCATTGATTTTTCATTACCTTGGTCATCACTTTGCATGAGGACAGCAGAAACTGTCTCCTTGGTGGCATTAGTATATATTGTGAATTCCTTCTCAAAATTAGGCTTCACCAAAACCGGTGTGGAACTGATTGCTTTCTTAATCCCTTCAAAAGCATTTTCGACATCATCTGTCCAAGAAAAAGAACGATCTTTCTTAAGTAGATTATGAATTTGTTTGACCATCACAGCAAAATATGGAACAAACCTACAGACAAAGTTAATAACCCCCATAAAAGCTTGAACCTCTTTCCTGGAAGTGGGAGTAAGAAGATTAAGGATAACAACAATCCTTTCAAGATCAATGATTATTCCTGAATTAGAGATGATGTGTCCAAGGATCTTGCCCTCGTTAATGCCAAAAATGGACTTGGAAGGATTTAGAGAAATGTCAAATTTCCTACATCGCATGAGAACTTTTCTTAGATGACCCAAATGATCTGATCGGATTTTAGAGTACACCGTTAAGTCATCAAGGTAGATCTGAATGATGTTACCGATCAAACCATCAAAATCTATTTGCATAGCTCTTTGAAAGGTGGCACCTGCATTAGATAAGCCAAAAGGCATACGTTCATAAGAAAAGGTACCCCAACGAGTAATAAAGATGGTTTTATATTTATCTTCAATTTTTACCTTGATTTGATTGTAACTGGAAAAACCGTCAAGGACATCATTTGTGACCCTGCAACTTGCTGCAAAATCATTTCCATGTTAGGGAGAGGGAAGTGATATTTTTTACTAGCTCAATTTAATGCACGAAAATCAATGCATAATCTGATCTGACCAGTTGTTTTCTGAACAGGAACCAAATTTGAAACCCATTCAGAATACTTGATCGGAAAGATAATTCCAACCTTCAAGAGTTTTTCCAACTCCTTTCGAATAGTTTCTTCTAGCGCAGGGTTGATAGGTATTTGTTTTTTTCTAACTAGTTGTATGCCTTCCTTAATGGGGATGGCATGTTATATAAGACCAGGATCAAAACCATGAAGATCCTCATAAGACCAAGCAAAAATATCTTTAAATTCACCAAGTAGCTTGGCAAACTTCATTTTCTCTTCATCTGAACATTTGGCACCTATTTTAACATTGTTTGGAGCCTCGGGTGTCCCAATGTTCAAGGAGATGGTTTTACCCACCTTCCTTTTCAACTCTTCTTTTTTTTTCTCCTTGTTACCTACATCACTCGATGGAAATGAACTCTCTAGAAGAGTCAAGTGCTTAGGAATATTGTTATCTTCCATGGATATAATTTCCTTAGGCTTAAAAGGTTCATTTTGAATGAAATCACAAATGCTCTCATTGTTAGGGAAGACCTACCAAGATTCTATATTGTCGGGGATATGTGGATGATACAGAGATTGAAAGGTACAATCAGGTTTGTGTGGAAGAAGTTGTTGATTAGGAGTGGCTACAAAAACAATTAACTGATCATCCATTGAGTTTAACTCCCTCTTAACATGAGTGATATTAAAAGATTAAAGGTTTGAGATAAGAGTCCAGACAGTTTGGGTGTATCATTTCATCAACTTGTTGCTAGGAGAGTAAATTTTACGTAGAAGGTTCACAACAAGCTTGGAATCCCAAAAAACTGAAAGGTGACCATAACCAATATTATAGGTGTTCTCAATTCCCAATAAAAAAGCTTAGAATTCGGTGACATTTTGTGTGCAAGCAAACTCCAACCTATAAGAAAAGTCATGGATTTTTCCTACAAGAGAAATCAAGATAATGCCAGCTTTGTTACCTTTATTAGAGCACGAACCATCAAAATGCATGTGTCACATACCATCATCTAAATCAATTTGTTCCAAGGGAATGTTATCCTCCTCGGCAAAGATGGAGTACACTCCTAGGTCCTCTTTGATATAGTTTACATTCGGCTGTGGGACACTCTCTATGTAAGGTGATATCCTTCCCTCTCTAAGGACTATAATGTTTTTATCGTTTTGAGGAACAGATAAATGTGTTCCATTGAGTGAGAGTTTTCCACCCATTAAGGCTTTCCAATCTCTTCCCAAGATGATTGAGTAATTGCTTACTGACATATCAATTACCTGAATACTAAGGGTTGTCCTTATTTTAGGGTGTGTGCACAAAACTAAGGTTACATATTTAATCTCACCTATGGTTGTTTGTTGTAGGCTATTATAGGAGAGCATGCTTCTAGCATTTTCATTTGTACAAGACAAGCCTAGATCTTCCATAATAATCTTCGACATCACACTTGGGCTTGAACCACCATCAATGAGGCAACAATGGGCGATCTTATCCATAATCTTTACAGAAATGTAAAAAAGGGGATTTTTTACAGGGTATCTAAAGTTATGTACACCTACTTTATTTACAGATGAATCCTCTTCGTTTACCTCTTCAGAAAGATTGGCTACAACATGGGCTTTTCCTTCCATGAATTGTTTCAAATGCATCTTTTGTTCAAGGATGACAACCATGTCTAGAAGGATGGCATCTGCTTTGATATTGGCCAACTGATTCAAGATATTGTACTTGGAATAGGGGAGAGGGGGAGTTGTTCCTTGAATTTCATGAATCTTAGGAACCTTAATAGTAGCAGTGGGTGAGGATGAGCTCGGGCTAGAAGAATTGTGGGGAGAATCAAATTTTCCCTTGGGAGAATAGGCTTTGTTCCTAGTATTGATGATCGTGACATATTTTGGCTCTGCAAAATCTACGACAACGATAGTATTTTCTGGTATTTTACCAAAGATCTTATCTATGGCACTCTTCCTTACCTCACATGTGGCTTCCTCGTGGTGTTCCTCGCAGAATTTACACCAACTTCAAGGCAAGATAGCTTTAGGCTGAAAATTATTTTGAATCAGATTTCTAAAAGGGGTTGCAGAAGAGGATGAAGCCCCAGGGGTGAGAGGTAAGACAATTCCCTTTTGCTCGAATTCTATCATATGATTATTCATGTCATGTACTAGTTGTAAGAGGGCGGACATGTCTGTTTGTTTAACTGATTCTCCCTGAGGAAGACTTGTTCTTTCAAGTTGTTCTTCATACTCTGAACAAGTATGCAGAGTGGAACTGAGATTATCAATGGATTTTTCCTCAAGCCTATGATAGTAGGGGGAAGCTAATTCATTGTAGCAATGCATGAAAGAGGCTTGGTTCTAAGGTTGAATTGGTTCAGGTATTTGATTGTATAACTTAGTGAAACACAAGTTGAAGGACTTGATGGTTTCACCATCATTATAGGTGACGTTATTATATTCTCGTAACTTCTCGGTTGGGATTTTAGATTGCCCATAAGTGGATATGAACCAATATATTAACTCCTCCCAGGTGGACAGAATCTTAGTAGTAAGGTCAAATAAATCGGCCACAGCCTTTCCTTCCAAGGAATTGACGAATAAGCGCATGCAAGTGTCATTGTCATTGGCTCCTATGTTGTGACAGGCATTAGAAAATGCCACCAGGTGTTCGTTTGTAATGACAGTGTTATTTCCTGAGAAATTAGGAAGATGCTCCTTGAACTTAGGGAGTGGATGAGTAGCACGTGCTAAGTTAAGAGGAGAGGACACATGCCACAGTGTGGTTGTGGTGTCTTCTTCAAACTAAAAATCCCATACTTTTTAATAACTTTGGTGGGATTTGTGGTATATTGGGTAGGGATATGGTGGCTATATAATCCACCAATCAATGATGAAGATGAATACTGAGAAGAGAAAGAAATTACAGGGCCACCAGAGCCACCACTAGATGCCATCTTGTGGGTGATAGATGAGGGAAAGAAAGACGAACTGGATGAATCAAACAAAGTTCTCCTTAGGGCACTTTGTTGGGTAGATAACACAACGTTCATTCTTCTTATTTCAACAATAAGATTAATTTCAGATGATAATCCTCTTCTTCTTCTAGAAACAAGAGAGTCTAAGGACATGAAAGAAAGGACAAAACTGAAGAAACAAGGAGGTCACTACTGATTTATAGGTTTTCTATGTCTAGATTCCAATCGTTCTTGAGCACTAATATCTCGTTCAATTGCTTCCCATGAATGATTAAGCTCAACACGAGTATTGGCAGTGTCTAAAATGGTGTTAAATAGGTTCAAAGCAATGCTGGTTTGATCTTGAAGACCGAGCTCAATATTGGGTTGCCTTGGAACATGCACAGTCATCAAGAAGTAAAACAGTCAAAGAATCAATATCAGAAAAATAGATGTATTCGATGATAATCGAATATAAAAATTAACCAGAGAGATATTGAAGATCTCCTCAGTATGGTCGCCAAATAAATGTTGAGAAAAATATATGAAATGATCTTACTCAAGCATTTTCAGATTTTTCTTGGTTAAGCAAAATAGAAGGGAATGTCACCCTATGTTTATAGACATCAAAAATAATATCCTAACTCACAAGTATTGATTACAAATGCTTAGGCTAGTCTTTTTACAAATAAAAGCTTGCTGGAAAATTCATTATTAATACGATTTTCTGAATATAACAGTTGTTGAAATAAATGTAGAGACAGAAGTAAAGACACCAAGATGATAATCAAGACAGATGAGACATAAAGCAATCCTTTATTTCATTCCAATTCATCAAAGACTCATTCTTTTTACAAAATTTCATGAAGAATTTTTGGACCAAAGTCACACTTAGATGTCCCCAGTGAAACATACAAAAGGACCCCTGAGAGAAAATCAAAACTAAACTCTAAAAGATGGATCATCTTGCCACAAATTGCTGCCCACTCGAATCTGCACAATATCATTTGTCAGTCATGAAAAATAATTCAGAAACAAACAAGTCTACACAGACTATCAAAGATAGATCAACACCTCTGAAAAACAAGTGTCTGAATGATGTAATTGAGCCCTGAATAATGTTGTCTACAATAAGACCCTGCTATCATAAAAAAGAATTAGGCTTGTGATCCATTAAGGAATGAATGAAAATTGAAATATCTCAACACAAACTCAAAGAGAAAACCTTAGTATGCTTCTCCTTCTATGCCCCCTCTTGTTCCTCCCTTTCCTTTTTCTTTTAAGCAATTTAGAATTAGTTGAATTAGTTGAACTACCTCTTTATTTAAGTTAACTAAAAGCTCAACCAACATTTTAGTTAAGGGGGAAAATTAATAAATCATATCCAGAGTTTTAAATAAATAATAACTAGTAGGTGGGACCCCTTGTGACTCCCTTTAGTTCTTAACAAGCATAACATAACTAGTTAATTAAAGAAAACACCCCTCCTTGTGACTCCCATCATCACATTCATATTTGACAATTTATCTTATTGATATTCGAAATTATTTTCAAAAATATATATCCAAAAAGCCTGTTGTCCAAAAATCTGAAGTCAATTGTTCTCAACAATAGATAAATAAATAAAACTTAAAATCCATATTTTTCGGTCCGTGAGGCAATATTTCCCTTTTTGTTGTTATCACCTTTTAAACTCTTTGAATTTGCCTTAGGCTATGTGGAGCCTTTAGGCCTAATATCATTGATTGCATGAGATAAATCGACCCTCAATTGCATGAGGGAGGACATTGATTTATCAGAATAATTTGAAGGTGAGGAAGGGGTAGTAGTAGCTTTCCCTTTGCCAGGGGCATGGTGGGCCTCGGTTTTCAACCTTTTGCTTGAAAATCTCATTCCTGTATGCATAATTGATTAGCAAATAGTTCATTTATCATCCATACATGACAACTCTTTAAAAATATGAAATAAATTTTGGCTCAACAACATATCAGGCTTATGCAATCCAATCCATACAAATTGCTTAACTATTGTCAAGGAGTGGGGGGTGAACAAACGTTATGGGATATGTGAGGGGTTTGTATTGAGCAAAAAATGTCAAAATGAGGGGGGAAAGATTCATGGTTACTTCTCACAGAAAACAACAATCAACTGTAATATAAACCAAAGAATATTCCACTGTAATTCATCCAAGAAACTGTGATTTCAAATTGTTATCATACATAATTCCTCTAAACCGTAATTAAATTTTAGGAACAGGGGGTGAAAAATGAATATGGGAAGCTGAGGGGATTGTAATTAGCGAAAAGTGAGATAATGGTATGGAGGAGAGAGGATATTGTTCATAAAATTAATTAAGTAATCCATAATCATTCTATATCAAACACAAAATATCTCACACCAACCAATAATGAATATTCTCAATTAAACAACCATTGTGTATAACTCAAACAATTATCTGTATTACTTGTTTGCAATTAAATCATTAACACAGTATCATCAAAACAAGACAATATGCCTTCCACAACAACCTATAGGAGTTTTGTTTCTACCCAATTGTCCCAGTTAATATTTAAAACAATTTCCAAATAAACACATAGTCACGTGTTCTAGTATGTTCCATCAAAACATTAACCATTGTCTAGAACTATCTCTTCGAATCAAACACAGACACAAAAATCACACATGATTCCATTCCTCAATTCTATTTAATAATTAAATTATAATGAGATCATATTGTTGCAGAACCTGTGCCTAAACAGAAGCAATGCATGATATCCATCAACCATACACAGTTGACAATCAAAACAAAATCATCAATATATCCTGACTTTCCATTTAAACACACAACAATCAACCTTTCAACTTATATGATACTGTAGGATACACAGACCATTCACAAGAGAATTTATGCGACAGTACATGTTTAATTCATCTGAATATAAACATCAATGACGTTGAGCTATCAATCTAATACAGGGAGACAATGACAGTATGCCTAATCCCACTTCTCAATTTAATCAAATTGCAACAAAACCGTATTGTTAAAAAACCCATGACCATCTCTGATGGTGCAATCAAGAAATATCCAAACCATATACAGTGGATAGCCATGCCACAAGTATCATGATCGCAATACTCTCATCTGGCGATTTAAAACACTCAGTCACAGCAACCATCAAATCAACATAACATGTTGTAGGAAGTCCACACATACCAATGCATCACACACGAAGCATCGTTGTGACTTAACAATTATAAACTAATGTTGGGTTAACAATTCAACAACTATAATGTAAGAGACAACGACTATGTATTCAATCCCATTTCTCCAATCAACCAATTTACCAAGGTGAGCTTATCAATTCGATTGTCATAATAACCAATGCAACGACCAAATAACAAAACCAACACCACTGTCAACATAATCAACAAAGACGAGCCAAAAATCGAACACTGTCGACAGTACACCACCAACTCATAACAACCAACCGTATATCCGATAGGACATAATGTTTCCCTCTATCAAAATCCATGCTTTGAGTAATCAAGAGCCCTCTCTGTGGACCGACAAAGGGGAACTGGAGTCGACCCCTAACAGCGGATAAGAACCTCCCAGATGATATGGTGAACACACAAGGCATACCACCAATAACCTTGCAGACAGGGTGATAATTCCCCTAATAGGAGAGACTATGAACAGAGGAGGAAGGCTTTATTTTGGTCCTATAACAATAATTAGAACACGTAGGGTATACCCTCGTGGTTTTTCCAATCAACTGAAGAATGTTGAGATAAAATAGAGTCGAGAGAAAGAAATCAACCTTAAGCAATCCCTTTGGCATAACAAATATCCTAACCCACTGCGCAAACATCAATAACATGAACGAACCCATACGCAAGTGAAACAATGTGTAGTGACACAAGGTGTTTCAAACCCAGAAGTCCCATAATAGTAAAAGGACTGGGTAGGGTGATAAGAATGTGTGGAGACAGCCAACTTTTGGGTTATGAAAAATGTACAAATACCTTATTCCCACAATTCATGATATAATCTTCATTGACTTTTTGGTTGATTAGGGATAAATAGGATAAAAAATAATTAATATGACTTCTACCATTATTATTTAATTTATATTAAATAAGATTCTAAAATACAATTGGAATTGTTTCATTTTGTTACAGGATTGGATAAATATTGTCAAACTCGAGATAGCAAAGGAGATCTTGAAGATGTGCAAGCTATTGGAGGTTGAGGACTTTTGGCGCAAAGCATTTTTGAAGATGATTGATTTTCTATATTGTAACTTTATAATAGTAAAGCAATCATGAGGATCTCTCAATCCTCAGGATGGCTTAATTTACCCAGATTATTGTGATATATAGAGGGTAATAGATCCTGAAAGGAGATCGAGAAGAATTGCATCCAAGTATTCAGAACTTAGAATTGCTCTGCGCAAACATTTTTGTAAATGTCATTCCAGTTATGGAATCAATAAAAGATTTGAACGTTTTCACCATTTCTACATACTGAGTTTCTAGTGGCAGTGCTTCTAAGGACCAAGGGCCCAATATAAAGGAGTTATTGTCTCAATCTGTAATTGTATCAGTTTTGATTTTTGTTTTATGATTTAAATTTCCTTTATAATAGTTAAAGATAGATGCACAAGTGTGTTAATGCTTTATTGTTGATTGCTTATAAGAGATAGATGTTTTGGTTTGGATGTTAATGATTGTTCTTCCAACTTCCATTATTGTAGTTTACTTCTTGACAATTCCTCACATTTTCATACGCGTTGTTCTTTTTACTTAGATTCGCATTTGTTGTTCCTTTCAATTAAGTTACAATTATTGTTCCTTTCAGTTAAGTTACAATTGTTGTCCCTTTCGATTAGATTATAATTGTTGTTTCTTTCTACAGATAGAGTAATTCGCTATTTCATTTCCAACAATTTGATTCATAGTTGATAGTTACTTCTGCAAGTCTTTACTTAGATTCAATTACTAATTTTTAGTTAAATGAATTCAATAGATTAGTTAGTTCCTTTTCATTCGCAGCATGTTAGTAATCATATTCCAATTCCATTAAGTAAGATCTTAGTCTCAAAATATTTAATGAACATTTAAGGAACTTGATTGTGGATAAACTTAGGTTTGCTTTAACTACACGATTTTAGCCTCTACGAGCTATCTGCATATACTTTGTTGATATTCTTGAGATAAAAGACAAATCCTCGGGTTGATAAATTAATGTTAAACAAAGGTTGTTTTTAGACATCTTTAGAGCCCAACATTTTGGCGCGACTCATCTATGGGTTAAAAGGCAACCTTGTCGAGGCTATGGACGCTTGCTGACAGCAGTGGCTCTGCCTGTGGTATGGAAGTTTACCTTAAAAACACCAAGTTTCTGTGTGTCTCTAGATTTCCTTTACTCAATAACGGGGCTATCATTTCGGTTATACTCAATAACTCAGGAAAAGTAACAACATTATGATATGTGGAATATTTTTAAATTAACAAATTTAATTTATTCGGCTTATTTATCCTTAAAAACATTTTTTAGCATAGGTACAATAAATTCAAATTTCCCACAAAAGTGGACTATCATTTATGATTACCGTTAAATATGATTTTTGAAAATTATACATGATTGGTCCCCACTGGCAGCGACAACGTCACCATTACCTCTCACTGGAAATACCTACACTCATTACTTTCGCCTACGATGACGGTCGAGGTCGACCTCCATATTAATGAGGGGAGTGGATGCTCAACACGCTTTTCGATAAGATTGTAATGATTGTAATAAATGCAAAACCCACATTTTTATACACTCGTTGTTCTCTAATATTTTCTATTTTTGGTAATATTTTCCTCCAAGCTAGTCTAACCAAGTCTGTAACTAGGAACGATAGTCGTTCTCATTTTCTCACAGAAATATGGGTGGCCAAAGTGTGCGCAGGGAGCCAACATTACTATAGGTAACTAAGTAGGAAAGAGAAATCCTCCACCGTCTGGGGTGGACGAAGTACTTCAACCGGTTACAAGGTTATGATACAAACATCACGCTTGAATTCTTTCAGAACTTACAGGGAGAAATATCCATGGTTCAGGATATATGAATTCCAGTTACTCTGAAAATCGTAGAAGATATTACAGGTCTCCCTAACTTAGGAATTCAATGGATAGGAAGATATACAGTGCTCAAAGAAGCTGTAGAATCCTTCGTAGACCCTGGAGAGGAATTGGATAAAAAGGGAAAGGGACTTAACCCCAAAACTCTCAGCGAACCATGGAAATAAATAGTAGGGGTAATTTAGAGGTACATCACCTGTGATGCATGATACGATTTAATCAGACCACGCCACCTCAAATTGCTAGCGACACTCAAACAAAGGTTAGTAATCAATCTACCATTTTTTCTAAATTCCACGTTACATGAGGTTTCCATAAGAACACAGAAGGTTGAGGATCCTGTTACTTTCATCAACCACCATGGATTAGTTAAATTGATAGTAAATAAATCCCTGAGTCAAACTCAATTAACCTAGGGTAATCTTATCGAGGCCAATAGACCTCTACAACTGGAACAACCCGAATTATATCATGAAGGCCCACCACATGAAATTGAAGAGATACGGGAAGGGGAGGCCACTACCCAAATAGAAATTCCACCTCCTTAACCCGAAGTCAAGGCAGACCCTGTCCAAATTACAGAGACTCGGACCTCACAAGAAAAATAATTAACGAGAAAGAGGAAAAGAGCAAAGAATGCTCCTAAATCCCCCATTGAGAGGAAGAGGAGAAGAAGATGGACAAGAGACCCTAAAGAAATTAAGGAAATGACCAAACAAATTCAGGAAATGACTGAAGAAATTTAGGACATTACAGAGCAGTCATTACAGGAAAATGTTCAAGAAATTGAGCAAGCATAACAAACCTCACAAGGGAATGATCAAGAGGATACCCAACCAGCATTGGAGCACCTAACAGAACAATTTTTGAAAATCTATGAGGTAGAAATAACTCAAGTTTTAGGAAGCTTAGGGACCTCAATTGACAGAGACACAAATAAACAATAAGAATACCAAGAATGAGCCTCTTCTTCAAAACCTATTGAAGACTTTCCTAATATTGAAATGTCATTCCCAGAGGACACAGAACATGAAGAACATCATCCTGAGGAAAAAATACCTCTTGGACAGACAGACCATTTGGAAGGAACAGAGGAACAACCACCTATTGACAAAGAGGAAGAAGACCTTGAGACCCCTCACATACAGAAATCAGGCAAAATCCATAGGAGAATTAGAAAGCTAAAAAAGGAAAACAAGTTGTTGAAGAGAAAGGCTAAAAAGGTTAAAGTTTTAAAGCAGAAGGTTGGCAAACTCAGGGAAATTATTAAAGAATTAAGAAAGCAACTAGAACCAGCAGATAAGGACCACAAAAGAAATATAAAAAAAAGGCCCAAAGTGCAAGGAAGAAACCCTCTTCCTAAAAGAGCAGTCACTAAAAACTCTGTGGTGACACAGACAGACCCTGAAGAAATAATAGTAGAGGATGCAGTAGCTCAGAATGAGGAAGTAATTCCTTTAGAAACAGTTGATGCTGAAGTACAGACATATACCCTAGTCTTAGAGGAAATAGCTCAATCCCTTGAGCAGGATGCTACCATTAGGATATTGGAAGAAGAATTGATGTAGTTCCAACAAAGCCTGGTCCAAAATAGACATGAAATAATGACTATGACAGAGCAGCAAGCATCTCAGTCTCAGGAACATGATGCTATTGTTTATAGACTAGAAGCAGAGCTGATGAAATCCAAGCAAGCATTAACTCAATCCAGAGATGATATGGGCGCTATGGAAGAGTATCAAACATCCCAGTCTCAGAAACAAAGTGCCATCATTGATTTGTTAAAAGAAGAGTTGGTACAAGCCCAGCAAGCACTGACTCAAACCAAGGATGAGATGGTGACTATGGTCGAACATCAAAGAATTGTTAAACAATTAAGAGACATGGAGGAAACAGAGCATGAGACTTATGTTGAGTTAACTAGAGCTCAGGAAAAGACAAAGAAAATACAAAACCAATTTGAAAAAGATTTGGAGCAAATCAAAGAGATTTGTGATCTTTACTCTGATGCAATCAATTGCATAGCTCCTAATACCAATTATACCCTATTGTTGTTGGAACATTACCTGTTGTTAAGGGTAAAAACCATAAGAGAAGGTAAGCCAATTACATTTTCCACTGTCCTTGAGTTCATTTCATGTTTTATAGAGCAGGAAGAGAAGATACAATACTTCCTGTGTGAATTATACTTCCATAACTTCAATTTGGAAGATGACAGGGGAAACAACCCTGGTCCCTTTATTGGGGACATATAATTTTAGGCATTCCTACCCTTCACCAAGAACCAAGTGTAAGGTAGCTAGAGAGGTAGTGGGGGGGCCCAGAGGACCCATAGTGATAATAGTGGAGGTCATTCAATGTAAGGTGGACTAGGTCCACTATATTATTAAATAAGGCCCACTATGGTAGTTAGATATA
>JASDQU010169735.1:0-19989 GCA_032191745.1 Picea mariana | reverse complement strand
TACTCCAAGAATTGAATAATTACATAAATTGAAGAAGTCTCAGGAAGCATTATCAGGTTCTATGTGATGATTGGTTGATGGTGATGATTTAATGTAAAGTTTTATTATCTCTCATATATTCTTGGGTGGAAGGAAGGGGCAAGGATGGAGAGTTAAACTCTCTCTTGATATTGGAGGATTGTATCTTCCTCTTGAAGGTTTATCCCTCCCTCTACATTTGGAAGCTGTAGCTACCTTTGGAAGTCATTACTTCCCTTGAACAATAAACTATTGATTATTTCTCATATATTGTGCATGGTGTATTATGGTGTATTGGTGTAACTCTTATGCTATTGTTCATTGCTCATTGGATATAGTTGAATGGTTTAAGTATAAGTTGAAAAAGGTTTCAAATTGTACTTGATACTGATTCACCCCCCTCTCAGTACCAACATTTCCTTCATACTAATTGAAGATTCTTTGATTCTTGAAGGTAGGAGGTCTTCTTGGATATTCATCTCTTTTGTAATCATTCCTTCTTTCTAGTATCTTGGTCCACTTCTCATCAACTGTCTGTGTAGATAGTTTTTCAACCTTCTTGTTGGTATTTGTACCTTCTTTGTATGAAGTTTCACCCATGCATTCAAGATGTGTAAAGTCTTTTGGCACTTGAGAGTTTCTTAAGCTCTTCCTCAATGAGACAACCTCTTGTTCAAGTTTCTCACAATCTTCTTCTTTCTTCGTCATTTGGACATTCCTTACTTCTCCTATTCTTCTTGCTTCTTTGAGTAGATTTTTCAAGGAAATGGTTTCTTCTCTTAGTTTCTCAAAGTCTTCTAATTGTTTCTTCAAGCTTACAACTGTCTTTTCACAACTAACCAATTCACTTCTTAGTTTTCTATCTGTGTTTTTGAGCTTGCTATTTTCAATCTCAACATGCTTCAATTTTTTAAGATTATCATATTCTTGTTGAATCATTTCTGCTTCATGATTTTCTTCTTCTTCATTGGACTTTTCTTCTTCAGTATCATTTCTTTCAATCCTTCGATAAGGACATTCAAATTCAACATGTCCTACTCCTTCACAATTAAAGCAAAATAACTCACCTCTATTTTCTTCTTTGAAATATGAGATGTTGTAATTTGCTTCAACTTCTTCTTCTTCTTCTACTTCTTCCCTTACATAAAGGTCTTTTAGCTTGTCCCAAAGATCTTTTGTTGATGCACATGATCCTACCTTGGATTTCACTGAATCCGTCAATCCATCCAGGATGGTATCTATTGCCGATTTGTTGTCTTCCATTTCTTCTTAGGATCTTCCTTCCAGTGGTTAATCTCTTTTCAAGGCAACCTACTCTTATATCAATTGTTGATACTTAGAACACATCACCAAAAGATTTCATCCTCCCTTGAAATCCGACCTTCTTTACTTCAGATTTCCTTTGAAATTCGAGTTATATATCCTTGTTCATTAACAAACTTGTGTGTATAAAATGAATGTATAATGATATGTATTTATACCCTTTATGTCACTTCCTTTTAACATTAGGGCCGACCTGACACTTTCGTATTTTGTAATTCTTTTCTTTAATTATCTTCAGGGCTGACCTGTACTTCCTTCTTCAATTGACTTTGTCATCTTCAAAAATTCATTTCTCCTCAACCATGAGGATCCACGTGACGTGTCACCTACCACCGGAAAAATCATGATGTATACTATCCATCCATGGGTGTTGTATCTACATGTGCACTTTCCTTCATGTCTAAATACCTTAATCAATCTTGGGTCAAAAACCAATGACTAGGGTTTACATCAATGACAACAACCAATCTTCCAACAAAATTGACCCAAATAGAGTAGAGGCTATCAAAACTCTTTCTCTCCCAAGGTCCAAGAAAGAAATTCATTCTTTCTTAGGTAAGATAAACGTCTTGTGGAGATTTATATCTAACTTTATTGAGTTAGTGAAATTCATCACAACCATGTTGAGAAAAGGGAATGAAGTAAAATGGACACCAGAAGCTAGGAGTTCTTTTGAACATATAAAACAAGCACTGGGTGATGCTCATGTTTTGATTAGTCCTGACTACTCAAAGGAGATTTTATTTTTTCCTTTGCCTCAAATGATACATTAGCTATTGTCCTTCTTCAAAAGAATTCATATGGAATGGAGCAGCCTATTTCTTTTTTTAGTAGGGCCTTGAGATATGCTGAAGTAAAATATGACATCATGGAGAAACAGGTTTATGCTTTAGTTAAATCTCTAAAAGATTCCAGGGTATATGTTCTTCACTAAAAAATATTTCTTATGTTCCTCCAAGATCTGTAAAATAAATTCTGATTTAGCCTGATATAGATGGGAAAATAAGTAAGTGGATTGCTAAGATTTTGGAATTTGATCTTAAGGTGAAACCCACCAAGACAGTAAAAGGTCGAGGTTTAGCCAGATTGCTAGCTGAATCCAATTGTAAGGCATTGGGAGTAAATTTCATGAGTACTTATTCTGTAAATCAGCAATCTGATATTCCTAACAACAGCTTGTAAATCAACTCAAAATTGGCAGAATGCAATTGGTACAAATACCTCATCTATTTCCTACAAAATTTGTAGCCTCCCACTGGACTTGAGAAGACCAAAGTAACAGATCTGAAACTTAAAGCAGTCAAGTATTGTATCGTTGATCAGGTTATGTATTGGAAAGATCCTTTAGGGGTTCTTTTAATATGTTTAAATCTGAAAGAGTATAAACAAACTATGACTAAATTTCATGGGAGTTTATGTGGAGGTCATCACTTCTGGAGGACTACATCATACATGATACTTAGAGATAAGGTACTTGTAGCCTAGTTTTTGCATTGATTTGTGTGCAAAGATTAGGACTTGTGACAAATGTCAAAAGTTCTCAGGAAAACAACAACTAAAATATTTACCTATGAAACCCGTAGTGGTATTTGGCCCTTTTCAGTAGTGGGGGATAGACTTTATTGGAGAAATTCATCCATCCTTAAGTGGCCAACACCGATTGATTCTGATTGCCACTGATTACTTTACCAAATGAATAGAAGTCATTCCCACCAAGAATGAAACACACAGTAATTATTGGATTCTTGGAAGATATTCTATCAAGGTTCGGTTGCCCAAATAAAATTTTCACTGATAATGCAACAAATTTTAAGAATGAGCCCCTGGTGAAGTTCTATGAAAATTTTGGTATTCAACTTATCCACTCCACTCCATATTACTCTCAAGGTAATGGATTATAATAATCCTCCAACAAAATATTAGTGAATATCATCCGAAAACTCCTGGAAGATAATAAGAAGTCATGGGATTCAAATTTTAAGTTTTCCCTATAGGCAGATAGAGTAACCACCAAAAGGTCAATTGGCACCACACCATTTCAGTTGGTATATGGAATTGAAGTTGTTTTCCCTGCTCAGTTATCCTTACCTGTGGTAAAGTTTCTTCAATATCAAGAAGGGGAACTAGATGACATGATTAGGAGGATGCAGCAACTTGTGGAAGTAAAACAAACCAGAGAGCAACTCTTTGACAAAGCATAGAGTCATCAACAAAAAATCAAAGAATTTTTTGACAAAAAGGTGAAGAAGGAATATTTTCAGCTTGGAGACCTGGTACTCAAATGGGATGCTCAAAGGAAAGATAAGGGAAAAAATGGTAAATTCAAAGCCTTTTGGGTTGGTCCTTTTAAAATTTGTGAAGTTTTGCAAAATGATACTTTTAAGCTATAGAATTTGGAAGATGTTGAAATTCCCGGTGGCCCAATTAATGGGAATTTTCTAAATAAATATTGTTTTCTAAAAGCCATGAGTGGCTTCATTTCATTACAAATACCATTCTTTAGTTAGTTATGTTTTCTTTTAATAATGATTCTTTTCCCAATGGATAAGGCACTGGAACTACAATGTTCTTGGAGCCTCACAAGGAGGTCTCCATCCTCTGTGGAGCCAGATGTTAGCACATAGAATGTGTATGGGTCAAAATATTTTTAGATTTCTAGGTTTGAGTCATAGGGTCTTTAAATTTTTAGGTTTTGAAATTATGTCTCATGTCATAACTCATGTTTGATTTTTCCATGAGCATAGTTGTGATTTTAGTCTTTGAAGAAGCCTCGGTGTCATGATATTTTTCATCATCATGAAAGGAGTAAGGGTCTGCATGGGTCACACCCTTGGTCTTAAAATCATCATCATCATATGTCTTCTCTGTGTACAAAAGTTCCATTATGTCATTTTCAATCGTTTGAAGGTCAAGTCAGATGTCAGATTTACTTGCTACCAACTCACCTAAAAGTTCGCAGCGTACCAAGAAGTACCTTATGCACTATCTCTCATCATTTCACTTTGAAAACATGTCAAGGGAGATCTCATCATCTTCAACGCATTCAATTCATTATGATGTTCAGGATTATGTCAAGGAACAACTCTAACAGTTTGAATGAAGCGTGCTACTGGAGTTTGAAATCTGGAGCTGCAAACTGGCTGTAGTAGATTGAAAAGGATTGGATGATTCCACTTAAGTCCAACTCGAGTTCAAAAAACACTAGCCTAAATTTAGACACACCATGTACTCCTTTGACGATTGTATGCTTCTTAAATGGTTGATTAAGAATGTAAAGCTTTTGTATATTGTTCCCGTGCTGAAAATTATTAAATGTTCAATGCGCTGGCAACTCTCTGCACCATTAAAACCAACATATTTGGTTTCCTAAACCTTGTCCATTTTTCAAGATTGTTATCTCACAGGGTCAGCCTACAGTTTCCTCTTGCAAACAATAGCATTATCCACTGCCAAATCTGCACTACAAACTGTCCATTACAACTTTGTGTTACGAACACTCTGTTCCTTGATAGATCAAACCTTTTTCAAACGAGATTCATCCATTGCCGAGGTATTAACCATTCAATTCATATGTCTCTCTTGAGGCGTGGAAAACCTTGCATTCTTTCATAAAAACCTAGTTCAATTTGTGCTGCAAATTAGCACTGCAAATTTAACCAACGCACTACAAATCCTCTAATTTACACAGAGCTGCTTAATTTCTTTTTGTCCGAAATTTTCATCCATTTGAATTTCTTTTTCTCTCTTCTCACTTCCTACTTGCATCCTATTCAACCTCACACTACTGCTATGCATAATTGTTAATTCAAGTAAACCCTAAGCTATGCTAGCTCTATAAACAAACCCTAACGTTTCATGTTTTATTACATATCTCATAAAAAACCATTATAAGACGATACAAGAGGTTTTCAAATCACATTATGGACAGTCAACAAGGTAATAAGATCCAAAAAGGGGGGAGATATTGTGAGAGTTGAACCACATGATATGCAACACATCAATTCTGAACCATTTTTCAAGGAGTCTTTCTAAATGTAGCTAAGCAGTTTGCACTCAAATTCACTGGGACAAAGACAAAGGTGGGGGTGCTGGAGTTTGAACTTTCTGAGCATTCTATTTTTGTAGCCACAAAGATACATGATTGTGGTGAGAAGTGGTTTAAATCCATGTCTTTGAACTATTCTTTTTGCAAGGAATTCCTAAAACCTGAATATTATGGGGACAACCTATCCACGTGAGTGCCAAGAAGTCACATGCTGGAGTATTTTGACAAGATGCTTAGGGTCATTCAAAGGTAATTCACTTGTGAAGGAAGGTTCAACATGGTATATCAATACCATATCAGATTGCTATTACACTTCACTGGGAAAGAGTCCATGAACCTTCCCTTTTATATTTTTCAGGAGTATTGACAAGATGTCGGATAGAGTCCAGGCCAAGTCCAAGCAAGTGGATACCAGTGTTTTTCACTCTGGTTTAATCAAGATGTTAGTACTAGAAGAATTGAAGAAGACTAACACTGACTGGGAGACTTTCCTAGCTGCATAATATTTTCAGCCAAATATTTCTCCTACACCATGGTCCAAAAGACAAACACCTACCCCTGTTGAGAAGACCATGCATTCATATTCAATCAAGAAGAGGAATATGAATAGGAGTGAGAAATCCTTTCAGGTTACTGATAAAACAACTGAAGGTGGTCCCTCACAACCTCTTGATAGAGAAATTTCCCTTATGGAAAAACTTACACCTATGGAGATATCATCAGGAAAAGAAAGGAGTTTGAAGGGAGATAAACTCATATTTTCCCCACCTGTTGCTGTAGAAATAGTCAAATTTAGAAGACCTTTCACCAGATCAGCTGCTAAACAACATGTTCCTATGGAAGATGATGCAGCAGAAGCTTCAACTCAGCAAAAGGACAAATATCATCCCTCCAAGTAGCCCATAGAGATTATTGATATCAACACTCCTCCTCATGAAAGTAATCCTACTTTCAAAAGGCTCAGGAGGCAACTCAAGGAGGAAAGAACTGAAAAAGACAAATTGAAAAAGATGGATTTGGAGACTCGAATCAAGCTGAAGGATAGAACTTCTTGCATTAAAGCCACATCATCAAGATATTAAGGGTTGTTCTAAACGTTGCCAACATCCTCCTTGACAATAACATTTTGTTGCATTCTTGTTGTACACTTAGTGCCATGTTTTCCTTAGGCATAGAATCCTATGAGGAAGTTAAGGGACAAATGTTAAACAATTATGTTTGATGTTTTGGTTATTTAACATGCATTTTAACTTGAGATGAGGTTCGAATGGTTATGCAGAGAAGCTATGATATTTATTTAAAAACTGTAACTGAGTTTTTCCTGAAATATCAGTCATTTTCCTACTTCCATTTCTGTTCTAGCTCACTTTGGTGTTAGTCTCTGGTGAAGGATTCATCATGATACTTGCTTTCTTATTACAATAACTGATTTATTGTTGGTGATTTATGCAGGTTGATCAAAGTGCTTTTCTCTTTTTGATTAAGTAGTTATTATTCAAGGATATTTCTTCCATATGTGTTCTAGAAGTACATGATGTGATCTAATACACATATTTCAGTTTTCTTGCTAAGTCTTCTATCTTCCATTTATATATTTAAACACTAATTTGAAGCCATTCAAAGCCTTACTTGTTGGCGTGTATTTCATGGAGGGTTTTGTGATTGACATTACAAACTGAGTTTCACATCCATTTGACACACTTTTAAAACAACTATTATTCACATTCTGATGGGTATTAGGCTTACATATACAATAGTCTAGGTGTGTCTTCTAGTGCTAATAGTTGTATCAATCTAAGTCCATAGTAAATAAACTATTCCTGAGAAAGAAGTTGTATAACATGAGAATGCGAGATGGAGACTCGGTGGCAGAGCATTTGAATGCCTTCAATACTGTGGTAAGTCAGTTAGTATATGTTGAGATTAAAATTTCAGATGAATATAAGTGTATCAGTTTACTGTGCTCTTTACCAGAATCGTGGGATAGGTTGGTTGTGGCCATAGGTAGTAATACAACTTCCTTGAAGTTTGATGAAGTGGTATCATCCTTGTTGTCAGAGGAGATGAGACAGAAGAACATGGAAGGATAGAGGACATATGTAATATTTGAAAGAGGACGCTCCCAAGGAAGAAATAGATCTAAGTCCTCAAGTGGGAGATCTAAGTTTAAGGGTAGTTCTAAATCTCTCATAAATTTTGTAAATGTATGTTGGAGATGTAGGAAAGAAGGGCAATACAAGAAGCAATGTAGATCCAAAGTTGAGAAAAAGAAGGGATCTGAAGAAGCTCCTTCTAGATAAGAAAAGAGATCCAAGGAAGAAGGAGGGGATGTGTACTTGGCTTCTTCAAGAACACATGCAGATCATGAGGCATGGTTTTTTGACTCAGGTGCATCCTTTCATATGACTCCCCACAGGGAGTTGTTCTATGAATATGAAAGGTATGATGGAGGTAATGTTTTCATCGATGATGACTTGACAACCAGAACCATAGGACAGGAAAAGTCAAGTTGAGGCTCATAGATGGAAGGATTATAAAACTACTTGTTGTTCTACACATCCCAGGATTGGCCAGAAATTTGATTTCTGTATGAAAAATGGACGATGCAGGGGTAAAAACAATATTTGAAAAGGAAACTTGCAGGATGGTTCAAGGAGCAATGATGCTATTTAAGGGAGTTCGGTTTGGAACTCTGCATAAGCTACAAGGAAGCACTATTAGTGATGGGTGTAATAGTCCCATTGTTCATGATATTGGATTTGAAGAAGAAAGAAATCCTACAGTCTCTGGAGAAAAGGTTATGATGTGGCATCAAAGACCGGGGAATATGGAAGAGAAGGGTCATCGACTACTACACGGTAAAGGTATAGTTGAAGGTATGTCTAACTACTCTTTGGATTTTGATTTCTGTGAACATTGTGTATATGGGAAGAAGAATCGGGTAAGATTCCTGTCTGGTTCAACAAGGGCAGAAGGAATTTTACAGCTACTTCACAGTGATGTGTTTGGACCTGTGTCAGTTCCATCATTGGGAAAATTTGTGTACTATGTCTCATTTATAGATGACTTCTTGAGGAATTCTTGGATATATTTCCTTAGTAAGAAATATGAAGACTTTGACAGGTTTAAAGAGTTTAAGGCTCTTGTTGAGAATCAAACATAGAAAATAATTAAGGTGTTGAGGAAAGATAATGACATAGAGTTATACAGTAATGCATTTGAAGAATTCTGGAAGAAGTGTGGTATACCAAGGTAGAAGACTACTCCATATACACCTCAACAGAATGGAGTTGCATAAAGGATGAAGAGGACATTGATGGAAAAATCAAGATGCATGCTTAGTGGTGTCGGGTTAGGGTAATAATTCTTGGCAGAGGAAGTGGGTACTGCATGTTACCTGGTCAATAAATCACCATCAACAACACTAGATGACAAGACTCCACAAAAGGTATGGACTGGTAAGAAACATTCTCTCACACATGTCAAGGTATTTGGATATAAGGCCTATGTTCATTCTCCAAAGGAAAACAAGAGTAAGCTAGATAAGAAGACTGAAAAGTGTATATTTATTGGGTATAAAGATGGTCTCAAAGGTTATAATCTTTGGAACCTAGAAACTAAGAAGGTTGTGTATAGCTGAGATGTGGTATTTAGAGAAATGAAGGATGTTGTTAAACATGAAGTCCTACCAAGTAAGTAAGAACCAGAGAAAATATAGTTTGATTGAAAGGATGATGAATCAGACTCTACAGAAGAATATCAATCAAAAGAAGAAGATCCTCATACTCTAGTATTGATGAGATCGGTTCGAGAAAGAAGGCTATTGGAAAGGTATACTCCATTTGATTTCTATTCAAATTTTTCTTTGTCTATTACTGATGATGATCCTAGAATTATCAATGAGGCAATGGATTCAGAGGATGGAAAACTCTAGAAAAAGGACATGGATGAAGAAATGGTAGCCTTGGATAAGAATGAGGCTTGGTATCTAGTGGAGTTGTCGAATGGAAGAAAGCCCATTGGTAGAAAATGGGTATTTAAAAAGAAGATGAATGCAGAAGAAAAAGTGGAGAAATACAAAGCTTAGTTTGTAGCAAAGGGTTATTCCCAGGTTGAGGGAATTGATTTTGCTGATATTTTTTCTCCTGTTGCCAAGTTAACTTCTATAAGATTTCTTTTATTTGTTGCTGCTATATGAGATTTTGAAGTAGAACAGATGGATGTGAAGATAACATTTTTTATTTTTGTATTTCTTTTTATCTTGTTTCTGTCCTACTCTCTATTATAATACACTATGTACATGTTTTCTTACTACACTGTAACTTTTAATTATTAGGAGGTCGATTGTCCCTGTATAGTTTCATTCGACTCCCATTGATCATTCCTTTCAGTTCTTTTCCTCCCATATCCTTTAGCTGCACAGATCCCCCATCTGGGATAATATTTACTTCATAGGGCCCTAGCCAATGCATTATAAACTTACCAGGATGTTGAAAACATTTACTGTCATAGAGTAAGACTAGGTCTCCTTCCTTAAAACTCTTCCTCTTTATATGTTTGTCATGCTAGGCTTTGTCTCTTGATTTTTGTACTTCTTGGTGAGATCCTGCCAGGATCTTATCCTCTTCCATATCCATTAGTTGGTTTAAACTCTCCTTAACTACTCCTCTTTCTTCCATGTTGGTAAATGCTTCTATGCGTAGGCTGGGTACCAGAAATCCTAATGGTACTACTACTTCCTTCCCATACACCAACCTGAATGGTGTTTGTCCTGTCAACTTCTTACATGTAGTCATGTATGCCCATAGTACTGCTGGAATTTTCAAGTCCCAATCAACCCTGTTGACATTGCAGATCTTTGTGAGAGCATTCTCTAAGATCTTATTGAAAGCTTCTAATGTTCCATTTTCCCGAGGATGGTGTGGTGTACTCTTCTAGTGATAGAATTCAAAATCCGGAGTCATGGCCCTAATAATACTGTTGATAAAGTGAGTACCTTGGTCACTCATCAAAATTATTGGACATCCAAATCTAGTCATCACTTGCTCAAATAGGAAGTGTGCTACTGTTTCAGCATTGCATTCTTTGATTGGTGTTGTTTTTTCCCATCTTGTTAAGTATTTCTTCACAATAATGATATATCTATCTCCAAACCTTCTTGTTGGTGGATTGATTGGTCCAATAAAGTCTATTTCCCATTTTTCAAATACCTGCAAAGTTACTTGTGGTCTTAGGGGCATCTCATCACTTCTATTGGGTTTTCCCACCCTTTGATAGGCATCACATGTCTAACAATATTCCTTGGCATCTCTATGGACTGTTGGCCACCATAATCCTACACACAATACCTTATGCACGCTATATTTTCCTTCATAGTTTCCTCTAGTTATTCCCTCATGAGCTTCTGCCAAAATTCTAGGCCTTTCATGTTCTAATCCACACCTTCTCAAAATTTTGTATGTGCCCATTTTATAAAAGTGTCTTGCAATCAGTTGATAGTCTGCAGCTATGATTGCTAGATTTTTCTTCTGCGCAGTGATAAATTCTTGTGGCGCAATCCCTGCACTTAAGTATTCAATAATATCATCAAAGTATTCATCAACTACTTGTACTGAAAACAACTGTGCATCGGGGAAGTTATCTTCCAAATTGGTAGGTTCCTCTCCATTAGTGACCCTTGACAGGTGATCAGGTCTTGCATTCAACTTCCATGGTTTGACTATTACTTCAAAATCGAATTCTTGTAATAACAACAACCATCTACAGATCCTCCCCCCCAACACTGGATTGTTGACTAAATATTTTAGGGCAGAATGATATGTGAACATCTTAAAGTGTTTACCCAATAGATATTTCTTGAACTTGTGAAGTGCATATACCATGGCTAAGCCTTCTCTTTATGCGGTGTTGTAATTCTGCTTTAATTTTGACAATTTTCTGCTTGCAAAGGCTATAGGATGGTATAGATCCCTTGCTTCTGGCTGCACCATAATTGCTCCAAGTGTTATGGTTGATGCATATACATGCACTTGAAATGTATTTTCCCAATCTGGGAATATTAGGATAGGTGTTGTGACCATCTTTTCTTTTAAGGTGTCCAAACCTTGTTGAAATTCCTCATTCCACTGAAATCTTATATCCTTCTTTAACAATTTTTCCATTGGTGCAGTAATCTGCACATACCCCTTTATGAATTTCCTGTAATAGCTTGTATGTCCTAGTGTTTCTCTCAACTGGCGCACTAATTTTGGTGGTGGTAAATCGACAATGACTGCAATATTGGCGGGATCCACTAGTAAACCTTGTTTACAGACTATATGTCCCAACAATATCCCAAAAGGTGTTCCAAAAATGCATTTCTTTATATTCAATGATATCTGACATTGCCTACATATTTCCAAGATTATCCTTAATACCTCTACATGATCTTTTAACAGACTATATACCGTCCAATCATCTAGATATACTTCTAAAAACCGGTGTATGAATTCTTTAAAGGAAACTATGACTACTCTTGAAAATATGGTTGGTGCATTCTTTATCCCAAAAGGCATGATTGTATACTGGTAGGATCCCCATTTTGTAGCAAAAGTAGTCTTATACATGTCTTCTGGAGCTATTTTGATATGATGGGAACCTAAGAATCCATCTATAAATGAATATGCTTCCTGGCCTCCCACATTCTCTAATATATCATCTATGAAAGGGGTATGAAAAGGATCATGTAAGAAAGCATCATTCAATTTTCTCAAATCTACATAGATCATTATCCCCCCTTGTTTATTTTCTTGCAATACCATAGGAATTATCCTTTCAGATTCCTCTACTGGTTCTATGATACCAACTTCCAACTTTCTGACAATTTCTTACTTCAATTTCTACCTATACATTGGATTCAGTTTGTAAGGTATCTGTTTGACTAGCCTTGCCTCAGGTTTTAGAGTTATTTTCATCTCTCCTAGCTCTCCTACTATGCCTTTCATCTCTATAAAGGTCGTTGGGAACAAGTCACTATATTCATGCAGTAACTCTGTTATTATTTCTACTGTTTGTTCATCTCAATAGTCTCCAATACTTTCCATTTTAGGGTTATCGGTTGTCCCAATGTTTATTTTCTTCACTTTGATAGGTGCACCAAATACTTATGACTCCAAATACGGACCTTCCACCTCTCTTTCTCCTTCAATATCTATAATCTGAATATTGTGTAGGTCATCTTCATCTGGTGCTTCCTCTTCCACATGATATCATGACAGTAGTTCTTTGACTGTCTGTATGTTCTGTTGTTGATATTCTGTCATGAGTTCAACCTATGGTTCGTCAATAAATATTACAACTTTAAGTTGCTCTAGTTATGAATCAATGTTGGGGATCTCGTGTTCAAATGAGAAGGTTACTATACAATTCTGCTGTAATACTTTCCATTTTGTAGTACCTCTGCGCATCTCCTGGTCTACATACCAGTTCCCTGGGAATCCTTCCAATGTGTGGATGAAATGATGAGGCCATTATTTTGGTGGTGTCATCCTCCATTATGTCACACACTTATCTAAGTGTTTTCTTGGTATTCCTTGCCCATCATACCTCTGCATTTTATTGCTCCATCGTTGCGCGCCAAATATGATGTGCACTAATCATTTACATTGGTACCAGTTCCAAATTATTTCTTTGTGCACACCCCACCATGTTGCAGGTGTATCCTTAAGTGAAATATCGAGGGCTAAGAGCCTCTAATTCTCTAATACTTCCTCTTCATATTTTGTTAGAAATTCCTCTAGATCGTTTACCCCATGAAAATTGGGAGGTTCTCTTACTTATGTACCAACCCATCTTACTGCGCGGTCTATTCTTGTGCACCTTCTTGTGGAAACTTCATGTAATCTCTACTGCCAATTCTCCAAACCTGTATCTGAGTTAGAAGCACATGATTTGATGCTTCTCCAGCCGAGTACCCCATCTGTACTTGGGTTACCATAATCTTCTTCGCACGTTGTGGTTTTGTATAATTGGTTTATTTCCTCGATATCTAGACAGGTGGGTTATATGAACCTTCTTCCTTCTGATGGATCTAATTGCACAATGACTCTCTATTCACCTGATTCAAATGTAATTTTCCTTATCTTCAAGTTGATTATGGAATGGTTATCAAATTCCCAATACAATTCAAGCAATGCTGGATATGGTTTTGTGCCATCTACTATCTCTATTACTTCAAAGTTTGCCTTAGTGTGTACTCCATCCAAATCTACCGTCACACCTTTAAGCCTTCCAATTGGTAGAACTCTGTGTTGATTTGATAATTTCAACTGGATAGGTGAATAGACTAGTGTGGGTTATCCCATACACTACCATGTATTCTTAGGTAACACATTTACTTCAGAGCCTAAGTCTAGTATAATATCCCCCATATTGAAATATCCAATGTTGCCATTCAATCTGAATTCTCTGCTTGTTCTCCTCCTTGTATGGAGGTGGTTGAATCTTTTCTTCTCTAAATTCCCCTCTACCTCTGTGTTACATCTTTCTAACATATTTTTCAAAACTTTAACAGATGATGGATCATTCAATAGATTAACACAGGATTGCATAAAAGTCTTTATGGTACTTACTTTCTCTAAAGGTTGTTCTTCACTGATGTGGTCCATTGAGGAAGGCATCTCGTACATAGGAGAGTTTTGATTTTGCTATGTAGCGGATGTAGACATAGTGTTGTTCTTGAGAAGTTCCTATCTGGCCTCCTTGAACGTTTCCTTTTCTGTCCGTGCATCAAACTTCTTATGTGGTTCAATGTTTTTTCTTCACCCATTGGTGTTGTGTTGAATCCTGTCTTACTATGTCAGGTCCTGTCTGGCTCCTCCTCACATGACTATGTTGATATTTCTTCCATCATCACTAGCTTCTACAGATGTCCAATGAACATTTTGGTTGTTCTGGTTCCTCTTTTCTTGAATCTTTCCCAAAAGTGTTGGGCATTCCACTTTATCATGGTTTGTTGCGCGATAATACATACATGTCACTGGTGGGAGTGGACATTACCTTGCATAATGTCCTGGATGTTGGAAGTTGTGGCACATTAATGGACCTATACCTCATCCAAATATTCCTCTACCTCATCCTCCACCTCTGTATCCAGTACGATCTCCTCATGGTGCGCTGTACCGAGATACCTGATTATACTGTGCAGGGTTATATTGTGGTTGCGCAATGTTGTATTGTGGTTGTGCAGTATTTTACTACAATTGTGCATTAGTGTATGGAGGTGGTATCTGGTTGAACTGAGGTGTAGCCTGCCCTGTCATAATTTCTTCTTTCACCCTATAGGTATCTGAAGTTCTTTCCCTCATTAGATCCATCGTCCTACAATATTTATCATCATGACCCACTGACTTGCAAAAATTGCAGTCTGAACTCTTGGGTACTGTCTGATACTTATGCATCATTGGGAAATGACATGGATCATGCCCATGCATTTTACAAATCCTGCACCATGGTCCTCCTATTGGCAATGGGTTTGGTACTTCTATTGCCATATACTGTGTGAAAGTTGGACATTCATTCTTATGGTGACCTTTCGTCCTGCATGTGGTACACCAAACAACTTCTCTTTTCTCTTTCCCCTTATTCTGGTTAATTTGAAAAGTTAGATTCTTACGATCCTCCTTCAAATCCTCTATTGCTATATATGTCTTCTGACACTGGTTCTCTTCTAGTTGTAAATCTACCTGCAGAGCCTCTGCCTGCATTTGGAACTTCTATTGTCTTAAGGGGTATTTCAAGTGTGGTAACAATGAGTTCACAAATATGTGCCTATGTTTCATGTCAGTCATTACATACTTCAACATACCCTTCATCTGTTTGAACCTTCGATCAATCTTCCAAACATAATCACCTAGTTTATGCCTAATTTCAATCATCTTATTCATGTACTGACTTTTTAAGCTAAGCTTATGGAGTTTATTGATCAATAGCTTCTTCACATCTGCAATAGTCCTTGTTACTCCTGGTGGATTGTTTACAACTAGGTTCATGTACCAATCTAGTGAGTGGTTTCTTAGCGTGATAGATAACTGCACAAGTTTTGTATTCTTGTCTGTGATATGATTTTCTTCCCATATCTTCTCACAAATAAATAAATTCTTTTCAGGGTCCTCATATGCCTCTCCTTGAAATTATGGTAACCTTCACATAGTGTAGATATTTGACTGTTAATTCCTGAACTGGCTCCTCCATTTGCTTCTCCTTGTTTGGATGTACTTCCTGTTGTCTTTCTTCCACTAAAATTTAGTTGTCTAAATGGTGGTGTTCTTTCTGGTGTACTAGTCACACATGGGGTTATGGGTTCCACACTAACACTGACCTGGAATGGAGTTATGCCTTATGTTCCTACCCTTGGACCTCCTGTCTTCCTTTCATAAGTTGCGCACAAGATTTCCTCAATCTTCTCCAAAGCCCGAAGATCCTCTACCTCTTCCTCATCACTTTCCAATCCCTCTCTATCATATATGGATCTCTTCTTATTATTCATCTTATATTGGTAGGGTGCTCCACTGCACATCTTTCTAATTGTTTCCATTATCTTCTTTATCTGATCTTCCTTCATCATGATTGGGTCCATGGCTTCATCCTTCTTTCCCTTATCCATTTCTCCAACTCTTGTCAGTGCTTCCCCCCTTCCCCCATGCATGCAGGGAATTTTAGTTGTCTGATTCCATAGTCATCATACCGTTGTTATAGAGTAACATCTTGATTGAAGTATACAATGATTTGATATACCTACCTCTAGGAACTTTTATAATCTCTTGCTCTTCTATGCTATAAGACTTCGCGGTATCTACTGAAAATTATGTGATAAACCCTGAAACAACACTGTCCAACCAAAAATCTACTGTGCGCGTAAATTTGTTGTTAACATGTTGTAACTGCACAATCTCCATATGATTCCACTCCAACTATGTGATCCAATTTGTTGGGTGGTTGTCTTTAAATATTAATAGCCACTCTGCAACAAATGTGAAAAATCACATAAAAATACCTCATGCAAGTCGCTAAACATGTATTTATCTAGGTATTTGCATGGTGTTAACTTAGAGTTTCTGTTATCTTTCTACGCAAACTCAAGATTCTTTGTTTTTAACCATCTTTCGATCTCACCTTCGTTGGATTCCACGGTCTAAAAATTCCTTCATTCTCCATGTGCTTCTTCTACAAATCCCACTCACTCAATCCTATGTAGTTCTAGCTGGAAACATAACCATTTGTTGGTTATTACTCTCTCTCTATCTAATTGGGCTAACCCAGGTTCATATCAGAACAAGTTTCCAACAAAACCCTCTAAAACTATCATCCTCCTGGTAAACCAAAAGGAACCATAGTACGTAGAGTGCACTACGTATTCTCACCCAAGATAGTTCTATGGGTGACTGCAATGCTCAGGTTCTTGCAATCTAGGAATGAGTGGGGATCTGGAGTTATATTTGATCTTCTTCAGGCCTTGATCTGATTATTCTCTCTATTATTCCTAAGATTCATTCATTTGTTAAGCCTATGCATGCATTCTGATAGATCTAACTAAAACATTCATTCATCCATTAATGATCTAACTACTGACATAAGGTAAATATACAATAAACAACACACATAGCACAAGTTTTACCGTGGTTCACCCCCTCTTGGGCTACATCCACAAAGATCTGGCTTCTTAGGCTCTTTTATTTATATTTCTGCAATATATGGCATTGTGCGCACTACAATTCCGATCATACAATCATGAAAATTTTTCCACAACCTATATGAGGTAGACTAGATCACACCAGGCTCCTCATCCTGTGATCTAAACCTCAAGATCTAGCTACTTGAATCTTATACAACTCAAAAGCTTACAAAATCATATCAGAACTACAATAGTTGAACTGAATCAGTATTCCAGTCGATCCCAACGAAACAATTTTCCAAACTCGACTTATACCTCCTAGGTTCTTATTTATACTAATTTATAAGCTTCTTAGTTGTTACAATCTCTTACCAAAACTCTAACCCTAGCATGGTTAGGTTTTCCTACTTCCGTGCCTTGCATGCTTTACTCCTTTGCATGTAGCTTTTCCTTGCACATGCTGCTTTGCCTGCCAGATGTTCTTCTCCACAATTGGGTTTTACCTTCCAAAAATAGGTATTCCCTCAAAATAGGCATGCGCCCAACATTGACTAATCTAGTTCATTGGGTTAGGATTTTGGATGTCGTTGGCTCCTATATGTATATTGTATTGTAAACAATGTATCACAATGAAGGAGTACATAAGGTGTTGGTTTTCCCAGTTTGGGTTTCTAGGGGAAAAATCTCTGTGTAATGTGTGTATTTTCCATTATATCTTTTCTGTTCTTTTATTGAAAATATGTTTGCAGTGAAATATTGTACAAGGTTAAAATATACACCATGATCTCTATTTAAAGAGCATGGAGGGTCATTTTCCAATGATTGATTGTGAGAAACTCTCTTGTAAATGTCTCTGTAAAAGTTTCTTTTGCATTAATAAATTGCTCCAAATGGCCACGTTGTCTAGGGTTGTGGATGTTTTCCCATAGGGGTTTACCATGTGAAAACATCGATGTGTTGATATTTGATCTAGTTGTGTGAGTGGTTACTGAATGCATTCTTCCTCTATTGGAATACATGTGTTGTCAAACAACGACTAGGGCCACAAGGCTAGTAGTATCTTGTATAATCAAAACAAACCATGAAACCAAGGCCATAAAAGAAGGGTTTCCCCAAGGGAATATCCTTCACTAGCAAGATCAACAAAAGACTTGAAAAAAATAGTTAAAACCCTTGCCAAGGAGCATAGAACTAATGAAGACAAAAATAAGCACTAACCAAATCAATTTAGGGAATATGGAAGAGATACAAACCCTAGAGGTCCTCCGTCCAAGTAGTTGATAACTCCTCAATGGATCGATCTTGCTAATTTATGTAGAATATTTAACATTCACAATAGTCTTAGAAAAAATACCAAGAAGAATAACCAAGAAAGAAAGAGCTCCAAGAATTGACACCAAGTAAAAGATCTTCTATTCATGGCTTCAATAATGATCTCCAACAATTCACAACAATTTGGAATGAGTGGAGTTCCTTTATTTAYATATGAGGTTCACAACTCCTCATTCTTTATTCCCTAAAATAATCCCAAGGAAATAAAATAAACTGACTTGTCATCTACATAATTTGGAGACTAAGTCAAATTACAATTAAATGATGCTTTACATGTTAGAAAACCACATAAAAGGGTACGACWTCCACAAAATGTGCTCAAAGAATGCTTAAATAATGTCCATAAATCCTTGAAATGTGTCTCCAAATCATGACCATGTCCATACCTAAGGTCAACGCACCTCCATGAAGCATGTGAGTGATCCTCCAAGTGAAACAAAGGATCATAAAACCCCCAACAACAAGAATGGCGTCAAGCTTCTAAGAGGGTCAATTTGGATCCAAGGTACAACGTTCCATCAAAAGTGACTTTGGGAGGCCTCAAAATATGGCAAGGAAGGATCCTTGGCCAACCTAGCTCCAATGTCCTCCTTCAAGCAAGGGGATGGCCTTACCCCAAGTCAAATAAATCCCTTCTAACTAGATGACTTCTTCTATTTTTTTAACAAATAATCAAAAGTGTGATCAAAATCCCCTCCACATAGAAATGAACGAGTTCCATGTCATCATATTCAAGTGAAAAGGCACTTAAGTGACCTCCACATCATCTATGTGGCTCAAAATAAACCCCATGACTATCATAAAGTGACCCAAGAGAGGTTGATCCTCCTTTAGTGAAGAAAATGATTTTAAAAAGTGCCAAAGGAGGGGGGAATTCTAGCATCTGACACATGGAAAGTGTAGAGGAGATCCATGTGGAGGAAAACAACCCGTCTGTGCCTTGGAAAGTGTGACCAATGCCTCAAAATTCGTGATATGCCTCAAAAGATGTGAAACTGCCTCAAGAAATGTGACAATGGATGATCAGGTGCAGAGTCATTTTCAATGGCCAAAATTTGGTACATACATAAGAAAGGGAGGGTCCATGTGGGTAAGGTACGCTAAACCATGAGTGTGAAAACCCTTACAAACCATGATCACCTTTTACATAGAAAAATAATAAGTAAATAGTTAGGGCTCTGTAAATTATGTATCATAGTAGATCCACCTCAGAATGCCCACATACCTACCTAATAAATAAATTCCTAACTTTAGAGGGAGTTACCACCTCCAAGAGGTAGTAAGCCAGAGTAATAAAACCAAGCGTTATGAGAATGGGGACTGTTATCCCCGATATCTAGGGATAACTAGGAGATCATGTCTCGAGGCCCACATGGTCCTAGACATGGAGTACCGAGAGTAGGAGCAACCTGAGCATGGTCCTGGGGGACCCATCTTCTTCTTCTTAGCCAGCTTTGTTCTGTCAGCAGTACCAGCCTCCATCACTACCGGCCTGGGCTTGCATCAGAGAGGGCTCTTGCTCCATGAGGTAATTGGTCCGAGGTATCATGGTATGTGTCATATTTGATCATTATAACCTTCTTATGTATGCATTAGATCTCTTTCATTTCAGATAACTGCT
>JASDQU010169734.1:0-21269 GCA_032191745.1 Picea mariana | reverse complement strand
CAATGATTCACCCTTGGAAAAAGCACATCCTTTTGTTTGTTTTTCAAGCTATGGGATTTAATATGACCTTAGGAATTTGTTCTCACTACATAGATTTGTGTCCTCCTCCATTTGGATATCCTTCCAAACATATAGAGAGTTTACATTGCCTTCTGCATTGTGGACTTATGTCAATTCCATGTTGTCTGAGTCTCATCATTTGTCATGCTTTTGTGCAAGGGAAGTTTTAATAAATATGAGTCGGCCCTTCTATAGTTTGTCTCTTGTCATCGTGCCCAACTATCCTGAAAATCCAATCAAGTCCTTGTTCAAAATCCATGAAGTTCTTTGTCTGATTACCGAGATCCTCTTGTCTGTTCCTGACGATTCGTCGAAGACCTATGGATAGTGAATTCGTACACTGATATTACACTCTTAGCCCAATATAACAACATGAGAAGGTCACCTAATGAAATGGTGCATGATTTTTTGGCTAGATTTATAAATTTCTACAACTCAATTCCTACTGAAGTAAAACCTCCTCCTAGAGCTTCTCAGCTTAGATATGTTGATTTCTTTGAAAGTGATTTTGATTTTTTGTTAAGGGAAATAAGATCTTCTTCACTAGATGATATGATGAATGATGCAATAGAAGTTTAAGTAAATCTAATGGCTTCAGGAAATATCAAAGGTAATTCTGAAAGGGACATGAACAAGGCTCAATATAAGGTAGAACCTTCAACATCACAGTCAACAGAAGAGAGGTTTTAGTTGATGAGTAATAACATGGAGAAACTCATGGAAAATATGTCTTTAGATAATAATCCCAACACGAGAGATAAGGTTGATGTTCCACCCAAGAATCAGAGGAGACCAATCGTTCAACAAATTAGACAAAGAGATCAGAGGAACCATGATGATAAGAAAATAAGACCTCCTTTTCAAAATAATTTTGTAAATGAGAATTTTGATGAAAAATATGAATACAATATGCATTGTTGTGATGGTGATGAAATAGAGGTGTTTTTAACCAAAGAAGAACATGATCATTTCTTATATGTAAACGAAATATTCATGCAGGAAAATGAGGAAAGGTTGTCCATGGAAAAAGAATATTAGCAAATAGGGTTGCATAATGCCATCATGCAATTCTAGAAGAAATATAATCTTCGAAATAAAAAGGTACCTATAAATCCTCCAAAGGGAAATCTTACCAAAGAAGATAAAAATAATATACCTTCTTCAAGTCAGCCTAAGAAGGAATCTGTTGCAAATGATGTTGAGGAGAAAGGAAAGCAAAAGCAAGAACCTCCCAAGAAAACACCTGAAACAAGAAAGGCGACATTCATCAAAGACGTAGAGAAAACCCCTTCTTCCTTTAACTTTGAAAGTGAGATGGTCGAAATTAAAATTTATGTTCCATTCAATGAGATGATAAAGAATAGTCAATATAGAAATCAGAGCATTAAGATGCTCAAGATGGAAGAAACTTTTGATACTCTAAATATACAAGATGATCATCCTGCCATCTTTTTTGGCCCATGTGTGGAGGAGAGTAGTAATGTTGATGAGGTCCCCCTTTCTATGTTAATCTGAAGATTCATGATATGACTCTGCACAATTCTATGTTGGATTCAAGAGCATCCCATAACATGATGCCCAAGGTAGTAATGGACCAATTGGGCTTGGACATTACAAGATCGTACAAAGATCTTTTCTCCTTTGATTCAAGGAAGGTGAAGTGCATAGTCCTAATCAAATATCTGGTGGTATATTTGTCTCAAATTCTAGCAAACAATATGGTCATGGATGTAGTGGTTGTTGATATCCCTCCTAATTTTGGCATGCTATTATCTAGGTCATGGGCTGCAAAGTTTGGTTCCTCTATTTATTTTGTGGAAACTGAGATTGGTTCCTCTATTTTCTTTAATCATTTGAGTTTTGAAGATAAAATAACTGACACTGACATGACTGCCAGAGAAAAATGTGATCAACAGACTGGGAAAGATTTAGAACAAAAATACATTGCAGAGATTGAGATGTGGAACATGAGCTTTGGTGGGGTTGTCAGCAGAGAAGGAGTAGGAGCTAGTGTGTGCATTAACCCCACAGACTAGCCACAAAACTTTGTTCTTATAAGCTTTCTTTTGAATGCACAAATAATATGGTTGAATATGAGGCATTAGTATTGGGATTGAAGACTTTGAAAGAAATGGGTGCTAGGAGGATAATTGTTCATGGAGATTCTAAGTTTATCATAAATCAGGTGAAGGGAATATATCAAGCAAAGCATCCCAGTTTAAGAGCATATAGGAATATAGTTCTTGACCTACTTGAATAATTTTCAAAGTATAGTCTCTCAGTGATTCCAAGGGGTCAGGATCATATTGTTGATGCTCTAGCTACTTCAGCCACAGTTTTCAAAATTTCATTTTTTCCTAATAGGGGATATGAGATTGAGTTCAAGCATAGACCAATAGTTCCTGAAAATATTAAGTACTGGCAGGTTTTTGAAGATGATAAACAAATAGAAAGTTTCTTTAATATGGATGGTGAATTTTCAAATCTAAACATTGATGAGGAATATTGTTGTGAAGAAGAAGATGCAACTGTGTTTGCAAATGATGGCTATTTCAAAAATCATATTGTTGGAAACGATATAATTCATCTAAAAAATAACATCATTCCCAAAGGCCTAGTCCCATTAGAAAAACTCTTTGACAACAATGATGTGGCCAGGAGTCCTAAAATTATTGCAAATAATGGAGATGTTGAAGATTGTAATATTGGGACTCGACAATATCCCAATATTTTCAAGTTGTCTAAGAGACTTAGCCCCGAGGTCAAGCAAAGGTATATCAATTTAATGAGAGCATTTCCTGATGTGTTTTCCTGGAGTTACGAGGATCTGAAATTTTATGATACTAAGGTGATTCAACATGTGATTACAATCAAATAGGATCATAAACCTTTCAAACATAAATTAAGAATAATCAATCCTTTGTTTCTTCCCTTGATTGAAAAAGAGATAAAGAAGTTGTTTGAAGCCAAGATCATAGTGTCTCTGAGGTTTTCTAAGTGGGTGGAAAATCTGGTACCTGTCAGAAAGAAGAGTGGAGAGATCAAATTATGTGTAGAATTCATAAATCTAAACAAGGTATCTCTCAAGGAAAATTACCCACTACCTAAGATGGATCACATTCTACATAAAGTAGTTGGCTCTAAAAAAATGTCAATGATGGATGGTTTCTCTGGGTACAATAAAATCATGGTACATCCTAATGATCTGGAAAAAACAACCTTTACAACACCATGGGGCACCTTCATGTATGCCAAGATGCCTTTTGGGATCATGAATGCAGGGGAAACTTTCCAAAGAGACATGGATATAGATTTTGTTGATGAGAAATACAAATGTATTGTTATTTACTTAGATGATATCACTATATATTCAGTTTCTGATGAAGAACATCTTAACATCTGAGAACATATTTTCAAAAATGTAGGAATTTTGGCATTACATTGAACCCCAAAAAGTATAATTTTTGCATGGAAGAGGGGAAGTTGCTTGGGCACATTATTTAAAAGGAGGGAATAAATATATACCCCACCAGATTTGAGGGAATCCTAAAAATAGGCATACCCAGAAGCAAAAAAGAAGTGCAATCTTTCTTGGGGAAAGTGAATTTTTTGAGAAGATTCATCCCTTACCTGGCTGAAATCTTAAAGCATATCACCAACATGCTCAAGAGAGGAAGTGAGATAAAGTAGACCCCTGAAGCCAGAAAATCCTTTGAAGACATTAAAGTGGCATTGAACAAGGCCCCAGTGCTGGCCAGTACTAATTTTGAAAAGGAATTTATATTGTTTTCTTTTGCCTCAGAGCACACTGTTGTTGGTGTTTTATTACAGAAGGATGAGCAGAATTTTGAGATGCCTATAGCATACTATAGTAGGACATTGAGGGATTCCCCATTGAAGTATGATATCATGGAAAATATGGCATATGCACTAGTCAAATCCCTAAAGGAGTTTAGAGTCTGTATCTTGCATTCTCATACCACTGCCTATGTGCCCAACAGTTCTGGAAAATACATTGTAACTCAGCCTGATCCTGAGGGAAAAAGGGGCAAGTGGATAGCTTTGTTGTTGGAATATGACCTTGAGATAAAACCTACAAATTTGATCAAGGGGCAAGGATTTGCAAAGATGAAGGCACACACAAATTGTGAGCTATTGGAAATAAATTTCATTCCTGACTTGTCAGCAGATTCAGAAGAAGAAAGGAACCCTTAGGTATCTCAAAAATTCCTTGACTCCCCATGGTATGCTTATATTATCTATGTGTTGAGAAATTTGCAGGCTCCTCCTGAATTGAGCAAAACCAAGGCCAGGTTTGTTAATCTAAAAGAAGCAAAGTTTTGTATTGTGAATCAATCTTTGTATTGGAAGGATCCAGGAGGAATCTTGTTGAGTTATTTGTTGGAGGGAGAAGTAGAAAAGACCATCAAATAGTTTCATAAAGGTGATTGTGGAGGGAAACATTATTGGAACACTACTCTACACAAGATATTGAGGGTTGGGTTCTATTGGCCTATCATTTTTTCTAATGTCTACAAAGAAGTTTCAAGTTGTCATGAATGCCAAATTTTTTGTGGGAAGAAATACTTTTTCTGTCCCACCAAATGTTGTCTTCAATCTCTATGATTTATTTACATTTTGGTTACGATATCTAACCCACTAATTCATATATAGAATGCATTCTTGTAGTTTCTTGTTTGCCTTTTGGTGAATGTAGGTCAGCCTTGGGAGGATATTTGTAGTCGAGAAACAACCGAGCGCAAAGGGATCAACACCGGACATGGAGTTCAAGGTAGGACTACCAAATCCCTAGACTTTGTTTTTTATATATGATTGTGGGGTAATGTTAGGATAGTTGTTAAAATTAGGATACTTTAGATGGTTAGCTCTTCCTGCACTTTAGAACCATGTTGTAGTCTATAGGGGGTTTTCCCGCTATAAGAAGAATTAGCGACCATACTAGGGATCCTCTAGGGTTTTTAGGGGATATTGTTTGGGTGCTTTAATTGGTTTAATTGTCTTTTGTAAGTTTCTGTAAGCGTCTGAGTCTTTAAGGGATTCTGGTATTCCATACTAGTACTCCCTGCCTTGTTAGCTTGACTGTTGTTTTCTTTTTTTGAAAGTTATAGAGGTGTATGTGGCCTGTAGTGGGTCTGAACATGTAGATATGCACCCTAACTTTGGACAGCCCGCGTAAATATGTAGGCTGTTGAAGTGTCAATAGCGTGCCTGTGTTGAGAAAATATTTTTTAAAGAAGAGGCAGTCATCCTCTTCCCTGGAAGAAGTCATACTTCTCAGGGGTTTTCTTGATCTAGCCTGGGTTTGACATCAGTTTGCTTGTCTTTTTTAAAAATATTTCTTGTGTTTCCTATCTTTTTAAACTTATTTTTAGCTTGAAGTTTTAAGAAAAATGAGTTTCATTTTGAAAAAAAAATTCCAATCATGTATTCATCAGTTTCTTTTAGAATCTTTTGTTATTTCTACTTTGATTGGAAGAAAATATAAAAAACTTAGCTTTTTAGGTCTCTTTCTTTCTTGGCATTTGCTTGGCATTGTTATTTGAAAAAGAAAAAGAAATTAGCATAGAGTTGTGTTTTCTTCTCATCTTAAAAGCATTTCAAAAGAAAAAATAAAAAAGATAATCCTTCTTTGCTAGTGTTCTTATAATTTTTTTGCAAGAGTCTTAACAACATCAATTGCATGACCACACCTTTTGAGTAGATCAAGACTTAAAAAGAATGCTAATTAAAATTAACTAGACTTTTTATGTTTGTAGGGTCAACCAACTAGTTTAGGGTTAGGGCCTTGAATTAAGTTGGAGAGGAAACTCCTCAAGGCCTTTAAATCAAACATTGGAGTCTAAGTTAGGGAGTGTTAAAGTCCAGTAAACGTGAAATTTATTTGGGACCCACCTCTAAAAGAGGGGCTAAACACAAGGTCATGTGCGGAAAGGTAGCGGAGATAACCCCTCCAAAGCCAGACCAAGCATAGTGGGAATTCATATAGAGGGATTATCTTGGGATTTCGTTGATCGCATTTTCCATGGAGCTTCATGGGTCTCGAATTCATTTGAGATCCTCATTGATCTTCCTAAAAACTTGCTTTTGATACCATTGATAGGTTTCGGGCTTGATACCCTGCTCATTGCGGTCCACCCAACTGTCAATTGTACCCGCCTGGTAATTGTTCACGAGTTGACAACCTAGTTGCCTCTATTTTAGGGACTTACACAGGTGACTGCGAGGGTATACCACAGTAACTATGGTAGACATCGGTCCATTATTTTCATATTATACCTAGAGGGTGCTTCCATTTTTCAATTTGCACTTGCACCGGTAAGTTTCTCTAGTGTTGGTTGGTGTAATTGTTCTTCCAACTAGTTAGTCGCTTGCTTGATTTTCCTTTAGGAACTTTTAGTGTGTGCTTTGTGATCCCTAGTTTTCCATAGTGAGTATCCAATCATTACTTTGTGTCTCTGACCTATGGTGGTAGACCGTCCACTCCATTGGTCATGAGGAATTTTTCGGTCTTCTGCTTAGAAATGTGGAGCCGTCTCTTTATAAGCGTTGTTTTGATAACACTGGTTCACCAGAGTCAGTGTGTGAGAATTTGACGGACTTGAATGATCCTGCAAGGGGAGAACCTGTACATAAGATACCCATGGAAAAATTTCTCGACAATACCAACCAAGGAACCCCTTTTCAAGGGGATTCTTATGCTTTTCCTTTCTTCGGAAACGTTGGTGTCCCTGGCCACTTTGTACATTCCGGGGTTGAATGTGGAATTATCGGTTTGGTTGGGTACCATTCCAAATGTCCCAAATGATATTGATGTTTCTCAGTTAAGCACTTTATGTCATGGGCACAATGTTGATGTTCCTTCGTCAGCAAAGTCTTCTCCTCCTCCTTCTCCCACCTCTGGTGAAAGTACAGTTACTAGTAACTAGAAGTCTAAACAAAGTAGAAAGAGGAATAATAGGAATAAGAAATCACCAACCTCTGCAAGTCATGTTGGAGATAGGTTCTCAACCTCTGCAAGTCATGTTGAATACCAACACCCAGCCTCTGCAAGTCATGCTAGGGGAAATCACCCACCCTCTGCAAGTAATGTTTGGGGAAAAGGTCCAGTCACTGCTAGTCACACTGGAAATAGGTCTGTAGCCTCTGCAATTCATGTTATCGAGCCATCACCAACCTCTACAAGTCATGTTGGAGATGTGCAACTAGCCACTGCTAGTCATGCTGGGGGAATTTATTCTGTTGAGAAACCTAGATGGATAGGACATAAGCCTAAGTTCCCTTGTAATATTTGTAAGGGATATCACCTTACTCATTTGTGCCCTGGCATTCCAGAGGTACAAAGATTGTGGTCTTTGTCTGCAAGATATTCTGATTCTGAGTCTTCTGAGGTTTCCTCACAGTCTATTCATCCATTGGTTGAGAAAGTGGTCATGTCGATGCAGTCATCGGCTGATCCCACTCCTCTTTTGAGGGGTGAGGTTCTTTTAGACCATGTAGTCTCACAACCTATTCAGCCATTGTTTTAGAAAGTGGTCATGCCGATGCAGTCATCAGCTGATCCCACTCCTCTTTTGGAGGGTGAGGTGCATTTAGACCTTGTATTCTTGAAGACTATTCAACCATTGGTTGAGAAAGTGGTCATGTCGTTGAAATCTTCGGCTGATCCCACTCCTCTCTTGGGGAGTGAAGTGTCTACCGACTATGTTTTTAGCATTTCTAATTCCGTAATTTCAAAACAAGGGGGAATTTAGCTTATTCTGAGCACACCCCCTCCAAGCCCTAGGATGGTTTCCTTTGATTGGAATGATCTTGTTGAGCCTCGTCTTCCTTCTTTTGCACCTTTTCAAATAAGGGTTGAAATTAATTCAACAAACATTTATCGATGTATTGTGGATGAAGGAGCTTCTACAAGTATTTATCCTCCTCGGTTTGGAAATTTTTGGGATCTCCCAAGCTCGTGTCTGCTTCACATGAGCTATTGGCTTTTGATATATGTCCTAGTGAATATTTGGGGATTATTCCTCAGTTTCCTATCTCATTAGGTGGGATGATTTTCTTTGTCGACTTTATAGTGGTGGAAGGCCCATTAGATTTTAATATGCTTCTCAGACATGATTATGTATATGTTATGAATATTGTGGTGTCTATGCTCTTTCAGGTGATGCATTTCCCTCATAATGGAAGCATTTTCACTATTGACCTAGAATCTAATAATCACCATCCTAATTTGGCGTTATTTCAAACTACCCCTCTACACGTTCCTAGTGTTCGTGTAGACTCTACCCCACCACGGGTTAATTACGTGGTGTCTTATCCTTGGTGTTCAATTGACTATTAGCAGGAACCTATACAATCATGCTTGCCTTCTCGAGACTTGGTCTTAGCAATTGATCCATTGGTTTATCCAATGGGGGCATGGGAACCCTTGCTTCCCCCTCTTGGTCCAAGTGATCTTGAGTTTCCTTCTGAGTCTGATCTCATTGTTTGTAGATCCTCAATCCCTTGTACTTGTGATTCTTCACTGATAGACTCTGCCAGTCCTAGCCATAGCATCCATCATCATATGGAATATGGTCAGTTTACTTCACCCTTTGGGATGGTCGACCCTCGTTTGCATGATTTCTTGGATTTTGAATTGCCTTTAGATGAGGCTATCTTTGAAGCCATGACTACTGGTTTGTGTTTTCTTCCCTTTTGGGAGAATTTCCAAGTTGACTATCGAAGAGACTCTTGGTCTGAGCCTAGAACTGGGCTCTACCTGAACCATTTTCATACATGATTCATAGTCCTCTAGAGTCTTCTTTAAGCCCTTTTCAAACTCTCTAAACATGAAAAGATTGTCGAGTGATTTGTTGCCCTTCATGCTCGCCATACTAAAAATTGAAGGCACATCTGCTCGGCAGTAGTTTACCCCTTTTTCAGTCTGGATAGTCAATTATATGAACAAAAGTATACTCTAGGAGCTTTAGTTTGCTAGAAGAGTATTCTCAGGTATAATTTTAACCCTTTTTCAGGCCTGAGGGACTAAAGATATGAAAAATGAACCCCCATGGAGTCCATAGTTAAGCTCTTTTTAGACTCCCTAAAATTGAAAAGATGGTCGAGTGACCTTGTTTCTTCACACTCGTTAAATTGGTCTAGAAGAACATCGCTTATGGAGTCCATAGTTAAGCTCTTTTTAGACTCCTTAAACATGGAAAGATTGTTGAGTGATATTGTCTTTGTCACACTTGTTAAAATGGTTTTGAATAAACGTCTTTTCGGTGCTAGTTTACCCCTTTTTCGAACCGACAAGACTACCTTCGAAAAAGGTACCCCAACGGAGTCTCCTTTATTCTTTTTCAGACTCTCTAAAAATTAAAAAAGTCGATCTTACCTTCTCTGGGCTCATTAAAATTACATCGAAGGACGTTATCATTGTGTATTATTAATCGCATTTTCATTCCTGAGTTTTTGGCCTAGTGCCGGCTCCATGTTTCTCTCAACTGAACCATCTGAAGCATGCCTTATAATGCAAGCCTTGTAGCACTTTTCCTTTGTGTCTTGACACCTTGGCCCCTGAAGGAATTTCCCCGAGTGTCCTTTTCCTACATATGTCTCCTTTCTATGAGCATCAGTGTGTTCCTTGCGCATGGAACTAGTATGTCTGTGACACTCGTTCCTCCTTTGTAACGTAGCATTCTTTTATTCTTTTTCAATCTTTCCAAAATTATTGAAAAATACAAAAAAATCAAATATACCCCAAAAAGAGGAAGGGAAAATATTTTATTTTTGTTGATCAGGGGATCAATTTTTGCTCAAAAATTTAAAGTTCTTGGAATCGCTTCAAATCGAACGAGAGCGTAGGCCTCATCGTTGTAAACCCAACGCAACTCATTTCGTCTCAAACGAACGTAGGGAGCGAGAGATATTGCGATCTGTTCGAATCGTCAAACAAGCAAAAAAAGGGACGCTGACTGTATAGTCCGTACAGGCTGACGTGGCAGGGTCGTACGACCATACGCTGATGTGGCATGTGATGATGCGGTAGACTTTGATTGGCAGATGTGGTCAAATTAGGATGTGACACGTGGCATCATTTTGGTCAATGGTAAGGTGCCACGTGGCCCAGTCATGGGCTGCCATGTGGCACCCCTTTATTGGCTATTGGTTTGTTAATCAAAATTTTATGGGTCCATGGGGGTCAAACCCCGGACCTCCCTTTGGCTCCGCGCTTTGGTAGAGTGTGGACTACCACTAGTCCACACGTTGTTGCTTATACAGTATATATAATACAATGTATTTAAATTCATTTTATGTAATGGTCGGCATGGGGGTCCACACTGGGGCTTAGTCCCAGCCCCTGGTCACACTCATATTACATATGCCCATACCCTCCAGTAAATGGTGCGCGGGGATTTTTAAAATATGTAGCCCGTGGATATATTCATAAGCACATGTGACCACAACCAGGAGCGCGGGTTTGAAATGATTGGGTTCTTTTGCTAGCCCGAGGTCATATAGATGACCCTCATGTGCCCGAGAGCTAGGCGGTTAGGGGTTGGCGCACCCATAACCGTCCTATAGTTCACACTGTTGGTGTGGTTGCATTCAGTGCTGGGTTTTTACACTTTAAATAGTGTGTGTGCTAGGTTGAATGAGCAAGGGTGCGATTTGTAGATGCAGAGACAAAAAGCTTGAAGGGGAGACTTCCAAGAAGCCTAACTTCTTCATTTTTTGGCCAAACGAGGTGCCGAAAAAGCCCAGCTAGGGTCTTTTGGATGCTCTGAAGCCATTGGAGCAGTCTGTTGGTCAATTTGAGCATTGTAAAGCACGTTTTTTAGCACTTTGAGCAATTAATAATAATGATCCATTGGAAGCTGGACCAGGAGATGTAGCCCAAGAGAGGGGTGAACTCCTTTATCATTTGTTGTGTTTATGTGCTTATGTTCATTGATTCTACTGCTGTTTATATGCATCTTAAATGAGTAAATATTTTTTATAATGTGTTGCAAAGTTGATCCATTTTCTTTTAACACATAAAATTTACTTGCAAATATTTTCAAGATTATAAGTCTTCTTCATTTTTAGATCAAGTTGGTATCAGAGCACTGGCTTTTGAAGACTTGATTGTTTGCAAGTGTTTTGTTTCTGATGCTTACAAGGTTGAAACTCACAAGAGGAGAAGGTCAACTTGTGGAGCCAAGTTCTCATCCTTCAAGGAGGAAGCATATACAATCACCGCAAGTTTCAAGGAGACATTCACCAAGTATGGCTCATGAAGAACGTCATGAACGTGTTCCTGCAGAAGATGAAGATCTCAAAAAGGTTGTCATGGAGATGAGAGAGATGATGAATATATTGATGGAAAGGAATGCATTGTTGCAAGGTGAAGGATCCAACCCTTAAAAGCATAAGGGAGACAGTGGTGATAAAACTCCAAATGGAAATGGAGGGAATAGTGCTTCTCCACCACCCTCTCCTCCATCTTCTTCTTCTTCTTCTACCAGTTCAAGACCTCTTCTGAATTCTCCAAAGGGGCATGGTAAAAATACTTCACAAATTCCTTCATTAAAGCTTGATATAAAATTTGAATTGCCAATATACAATGGAGAAGTTAATGCTGAGAAGTTAGATAATTGGATAAGTCAGATTGAGGTATATTGTAGAATACAGAAAATTCAAGATGATGAAACCAAAATTCATCTTGCTTCTTTAAGATTGGATAGTGCAGCACTCATTTGGTGGGAATCCAAGACTCAGGAGGACATGAAAAAGCATGGTAAAATTTTAATTTCTTGGAATGATTTTATTGTTGCAATTAAAAAACAATTTTATCCATTGTCATATAAGAAAAAGGCTACTATGGAATGGAAAAATTTTAGACAAGCTAAAGGACAGAATGTGCAAAGTTTTACTCAAGAATTTAGGAGAAGAGCTTTGGTTTTGGGAGTATATTTGTCTTCTCAAGAAACTTTGATCAAATACATTGGAGCTTTACATAGTTATTTGAGACATACTATACTCATGTTTAATCCTTCAAATCTAGATGAAGTTTGTGTTCAGGCTACTCATTTGGAAGCAAGAGGAAGGAATGAAACTCATGAGGGTAACAAGAAGACTTTCAGCCATGGAGACAAAGGAAAGAAGAAATTCAAGGGAAATGGTAGAAAGAATGTTGTTGTTAAGAAAGAGGGAGAAAAATTCACATGTAAACATTGTTCAAAAGATGGCCATGATGAAGACCATTGTTGGAAACTTCATCCTGAAAGAAGACCCAAAACGTTTGGCAACAACAAAAAAGGGAAGTCAAAGACTGCTGCAACCATTCAACATGATTTAGGTTCTGATTCGGATGATGAAACAAAGATCACAGCCATGGGTTATCAAGGTAATGGTTCTAAAGAAAGTACTAGTTCTTCAAATAAAATCAATGTAACTCAACAAGAAAAAGAGAGAATTGAACGTTTTCACATAAGGGTTGTTTCAAAGCATACTAAGATAGATACTCTATTTGATACTGGATCTCAAGCAAACCTTATTTCTGAAGAAATTGTTAAGAAATTAAAGTTGGAAATAATTCCACATCCTAAGCCATACCCTCTTGGTTGGATATGTGATAATGCTAAGTTACAAGTAACAAGAAGGTGTAAACTTAGGTTTTCTATCACTGCAAATTTCATTGATGAGGTAGAGCTTGATGTTATTTCGTTGGATATCTGTGGTATTGTGTTGGGAAGCCCGTATTTATACGATAGGAAAGCTATTTTTCATCTTCATGAGAGTAAGTATCATTTGTTTAAAGATAGAGTTGAGTACATTGTTAGAGCCCATACAAAGAAGATGAATTTATCACTTATAAATGCGGGACAAATGAAGAGATTAGTCAATGCTAGTAAGAATTTTGTTCTCTTAATGATCAAATGTAAAGAAGATATTGAAACCGAAGCATTTCAAGGTTGTGATACAAAATTAAAATCCGATCTATTTGAAGTTGTTAATCAATATGATGAAATGTTTAAAGAACCTAAGGGATTACCTCCGAAAAGAGGAATCCAACATGAAATTCAATTGCAGCAAGATAGTCCTCTTCCAAACATTGGTATGTACAGAATGTCAATTATGGAAAATGCTGAGATTAAAAAACAAATTCAAGAGTTTCTCGACAAAGGGGTTATTGTACCAAGCTCATCGCCATGTGGATATCCAATTGTGTTAGTTCCAAAGAAAGATGGTACGTGGCATATGTGTGTTGATTTCAGGGATTTGAACAAAATTACAGTTAAGAATCATTATCCTCTTCCTAGAATTGATGATTTGCTAGATCAATTAAAAGATGCAAGCAATTATGCAATGGGAGCAGTTTTTCTACAGTATGGTAAGCCCATTTGTTTTCATTCTGAGACTTTTAATGGTGCCGTGATTAACTATCCTACTTATGATAAGGAATTGTATGCATTGGTTCAAAGTGTAAAAAAATGGAAACATTATTTGCTAGGGAAAGAAACCATTGTTCACACCGATCATCAACCACTGCAATATTTACAATCACATACAAAGCTACAGCAAGCTAGGCACTTCAGATGGATGGGTTTTCTTCAATAGTTTCACTTGGTTATCAGGTATAAGAAGGGCATTTTTAACAAAGTCATTGATATGCTTTCAAGGCCTATTATTAGTGCTTCAATTATTCTTAAGCATAGTCCTATCATGCATGAAAGTTATGTGGAGCAATATGCTTTAGATGCTGATTTCAAAGAAGTATATGAAACTTTGTGCCACTCTAACCATGTTGAAGAATTGGATTACCATGTGCATAATAATCTCTTGTATAATATTGGCAAGTTGTGTATTCCACAGGGGAAAAGAATCAACATTATAAGGGAAGCGCATTCTTCTCTTATTGCTGGTCATTTTGGTGTAGGCAAGACAGTGGCTAATTTGCAAAGATACTGCTACTGGCCTAAAATGAATGAAAGTATTTCGAGATATGTTCGAGGATGTTCGTTGTGTGCCACAAGTAAACCTAGCAATCGAAAGTTAGGTTTGTATACTCCACTTCCAGTTCCTTCTTGACCTTGGGAAAGTATTTCCATGGATTTTGTAGGTGGTTTACCTATGTCGAGACGAAATCATGATTATCTTTATGTTGTGGTTGATCGTTTTAGCAAAATGTATATTTTGATGCCTTGTACTAAGCAGGTTACAGCTGAACAAATGACACAAATGTTCTTTCAAAATGTTTGGATGCATTTTGGATTGCCTAAGTCCATTATTTCTGATCGAGATTCTCGATTTGTTGGAAGTTTTTGGTCGAGTTTATGGGCACTCATGGACACCAAACTTAAAAAGAGCACAGCTTTTCATCCACAAACAGATGGTCAAACAGAGGTGGTAAATCGAACAGTGGTGCATCTTCTTCATGCTTATTGCATAAAGCATGCTAAACTTTGGGATGAGCATTCACACTACATTCAACATGCTTACAATCGAGCTAAGCACTCTTCGACTCAAACGTCGCCATTTGAAGCATGTTTTGGATATTTGCCCAAATCTCCTTTAGATTTCATCTTTGGGAAGGATATTGCTATCGATGGTCAATATGACATTGATAGGGAAGAAAAGTTCATTGAACAAATTAAGTCGATACATCAAGTGGTGCAAGAGCAGTTGGAAAAGAGTCAGGCCAAGTACAAGACGAGACATGACAAGCATCGTGTTGATCACAGTTTCCAAGTTGGAGATGAAGTTTGGCTTTACATCAACAAGGAGAGGCTTAAAGGAGAAGGTAAAAAGTTGAAACTGATTCGATATGGTCCTTTCAAGATTATCGACAAGATTGGTAACAATGCCTTTCGTTTAGATTTGCCTCCTTATATGCAAATTGTATGCAGTTGTTAATGTTGAGAATTTGAAATTGTATGAGCCTCCATTGATTGATGACTATGGAGAGCATGTTCACATTCCTTATATAGATTATTTTTCCCCATAATACCTTACAGAACTGCATAAAGACACCATCCTTGACAGGAGAATGCGAACTTTAAAACGAGGAAATGTGGAGTATCTTCGAGTTGGTCTTAAAGGTACCAATCCAAGCAAAGCCAAGTGGATTGAGGTTGGAAGGGTGAGGGAACTATACCCTCATTTCACATAGAATGAATATAGTCTTTTGGATGTCCAAAAGCTTCCCAATGGGGAGGTGTGATCAGGGGATCAAATTTTGCTCAAAAATTCAAAGTTCTCATAATCGCTTCAAATCGAATGAGAGCGTAGGCCTCGTCATTGCGAACCCAACGCAACTCATTTTGTCTCAAACGAACGTCGAGAGCGAGAGATATTGTGATCTATTCAAATCGTCAAACAGGCAAAAAAAGGGATGCTGACTGTACATTTCGTATAGTCCGTACAGGCTGACGTGGCAGGGTCGTACGACCATACGTTGATGTGTCATGTGATGACATGGTAGACTCTGATTGGTAGATGTGGTCGAATTAGGCTGTGACACGTGGCATCATTTTGGTCAATGGTAAGGTGCCACGTGGCCCAATCATGGGCTGCCATGTGGCACCCCTTTATTGGTTATTGGTTTGTTAATCAAAATTTTATGGGTCTGTGGGGGTCAAACCCTAGACCTCCCTTTGGCTCCCTGCTTTGGCAGAGTGTGGGATACCACTAGTCCACATGTTGTTGCTTATACAGTATATATAATACAATGTATTTAAATTCATTTTATGTAATGGTCGGCGTGGGGGTCCGAGCTGGGGCTTAGCCCCAGCTCCCAGTCACACTCATATTACATATGCCCATACCCTCCAGTAAATGGCGTGCGAGGGTTTTTAAAATATGTAGTCTGTGGATATATGCATAACCGCATGTGACGACAACCAGGGGTGCAGGTTTGAAACGGTTGGGTTCTTTTGCTATCTCGAGGTCATATGGATGACCCTCATGTGCCTGAGAGATAGGCAGTTAGGGGCTGGCGCACCCATAACCATCCTATAGTTCACACCGTTGGTGTCGTTGCATCTGGTGTTGGGTTTTTACGCTTTAAATAGCATGTGTGCTAGGTTGAATGAGCAAGGGTGTGATTTGTAGATGCAGAGACAGCAAGCTTGAAGGGGAGACTTCCAAGAAGCCTAACTTCTTCGTTTTTTGGCCAAACGAGGTGCCGAAAAAGCCCATCTAGGGGTTTTTGGATGCTCCGAAGCCATTGGAGTAGTCTGTTGGTCAATTTGAGCATTGTAAAGCATGTTTTTGAGAACTTTGAGAAATTAATAATAATGATCCATTGGAAGCTGGACCAGGAGATGTAGCCCAAGAGAGGGGTGAACTCCTTTATCATTTGCTCTGTTTATGTGATTATGTTCATTGATTCTGCTACTATTTATATGCATCTTAAATGAGTAAATATTTTTTATAATGTGTTGCAAAGTTGATCCATTTGCTTTTAACACATAAAATTTACTTGCAAATATTTTCAAGATTACAGGTCTTCTTCATTTTTAGATCATTTGTTGACATCACAATGATTCACCCTTGGAAAAAGCACATCCTTTTGTTTGTTTTTCAAGCTATGGGATTTAATATGACCTTAGGAATTTGTTCTCACTACATAGATTTGTGTCCTCCTCCATTTGGATATCCTTCCAAACATATAGAGAGTTTACATTGCCTTCTGCATTGTGGACTTATGTCAATGCCATGTTGTCTGAGTCTCATCATTTGTCATGCTTTTGTCCAAGGGAAGTTTTAATAAATATGAGTCGGCCCTTCTATAGTTTGTCTCTTGTCATCGTGCCCAACTATCCTGAAAATCCAATCAAGTCCTTGTTCAAAATCCATGAAGTTCTTTGTCTGATTACCGAGATCCTCTTGTCTGTTCCTGACGAGTCGTCGAAGACCTATGGATAGTGAATTCGTACACTGATATTACACTCTTACCCAAGTTTTGAAGATCTTGAAGTTGTTGCTTGAGCTCTGAAGGCCTCATATCCATCCATTAGGCATCATTGGCTTCTTGAAGATGGATACTCTACATGTATATCTTTTGATTTTGAGATGTAGATCCATTGTGTATTTCTCGTGGCTACACTTTATATAGTTATATGACATGGATCTGCAGTGTATTTGATTGGCAGCCATGGTTTTATTTCATCCCAATCATGGGTATGCCCGCCTCGTTGAGACAAATTTTTATATTTGCAGATGGCACCTCCTGAAATATGGTCCCTAGGATCACTCTCTTTGTACGTTGGTTATGATATCTAACCCATTAATCCATATATAGAATGCATGCTTGTAGTTTCTTGTTTGTCTTTTGGTGAATGCAGGTCAGCCTTGGGATGATATTTGCAGTCGAGAAACAACTGAGCACAAAGGGATCGACACCAGACACGGAGTTCAAGGTAGGACTACCGGATCCCTAGACTTTGTTTTTTATATATGATTGTGGGGTAATGTTGGGATAGTTGTTAAAAGTGGGAGACTTTAGACGGTTATCTCTGCCTACAATTTAGAACCCTAGTGTAGTCCGTAGGGGGTTTTCCCACTATAATAAATAAGTGACAAACTCATGTGTCAGCATGTCTCAAAACAAAGAAACTGATTCCCTTCTAGTTGGTCCTACACCACTTCAATCCCCAACCAAATTCAAGCTCATATAAGGGAGACAATGAGGTTCTCCAGCAATCAAGGAAGATCTTGGGGGTTGAACAATGTGTTCAGACTTAAAAGGAAAAAGGGATGCAGACTCATATAAGAAGTGGAAATTTATCCAGAGTATATTTTCTCTCAATAGTAAATTTATCCAGAGTATAAGGCCCATTTTATATCCTTCAAATGGAACTGAATGGCTGAGTCAAAGTGTTTCCAGTATATGGAAGGTCAGGGATCATACATCACGTGACGTGACATGGAAACTCGACACCATTTTTTAATTTTGGGAACAAAACCTTATGTACATGAGATGTAATGGTGCAACCTATGTTTGCATGAGATGCATAGTTGTTAGGGCGTGTATATGTGGAAAAATAGTATTTTTTAGCTCTTGTAAGTTCAAAAGGGACTTCAAGTCTGTATAGGGAAATGGAAAAGGCCTTATGAGAAAGTTGCATGAGGTGAGAAAAATCTTTCTATAAAAGATGAAAGATGCCCCTAATGTGTGAGGTCAGAGGAGTATATGCAATGGTCGAAATAAATTATAATTCCCAGAAGTGGAGTGATGGAGACTCAGCTAGAAGAACTAGTTGCTCATTACAATATTACAATATATAATGACTTTGTGCACATGGTTTCCAATTTTAATTACACTACAGATTCATGTGGAAAATAATACCAAGTAGTTTCTCATGGCCATGGATAGGAAATACAAAGTAGACATATGACATAGGTTGTCATAGTCACGAACAAGGCCCAGTGAGGACCAGTCTCAAAATCAATATGAAGATATATGTATGCAATGGAGTACAATTTGATATCCCATGATCACTGAAGTCATAAAGGTGTTGGTTCAATTAATGATAGCTACAACTCAGGAAATATGCTACTATAGTTGATGTCTTCAATATTCTATATGATCTGCCAAAGTTGCAAGTCTACATTATGTGAATAAAGGAGTTGAAGTCGAACACAATGAGACTTCGTTTGATTACTGATCATTAATGAATATCGTTAACAAATGCAAGATAACCTATTGATAATGAATTCAGGTATCAAGGCACCGAGTACATTCTTACAAGTGTGAATAAAGGATTTGAGTTCAAAGACTCTAAGAATCCATCAATCAGGAGACATTGATGTATTCCAAACCATCGATGGCGAGAGAACCTGCCACTAATGACTGCAAACCCCTAGGTACTCATAAGACTCTAGGCCCTGTTTCCATAATAGATGAGCTGAATTCTATGGAAGGAGACCCACTAAAAGGAGAGTATTAAGGCATCTCAAATCAATCAGCATGAGGTACAAGGAAATATCTTGAAGATTTTGAGGAACTCGGATGAAGATGATGTTCACGAACCAACAACCCTGTGCATCTCTCGCATGCACCAGATGAAAGTAGTGCATGAAAGATGTTGGATATTGTTTTCATTGATGCCAAAGGATTGATGTCAAAGAAACAATGTCTTTTCATAAGATATTGATGGATCATGTATTTTCCTTGATATCAAATGGATTGATGTCAAGTGAAGTCATAGTCATACGATGTCATGCATAGATGAAGATGGATCAATGAGTTTTCATTGATATATGATTCATAGTTGGATTGATTTAAATATGACTCATTATTTTCTTGACAAGGAGTACAAATGGATGAACTCCAAAGTGTTCCCCTTATGGTGAAAGCCCTCACGAGAAGACACTTTGTGGATTGAGTTATCCTAGAAGTATGGTTAGAGAACACATGCTTAATTGTGTAATAATGAGATGAAGATCCGTGAATGTTTTAGTGAAACTATCCTAGATGGATATTTCTTGTCATGCCACTTCTGGTGATATGTGGAATGTCACATAACTCCTCACAGTTTGAGAATTATGGCCTTATGAAGTTGGAGGACTCTCATATGTTGGATTGAAGCCCCAAAAGGTCAAAGAATTCAAATTTCTTGCAAAGAGGATTATTTAAATAATAAAGTGAAGTGACAAAGTCAAGGAGGATTTAAATAATAAAGTGAAGTGACAAAGTCAAGAAGGATTATTTAAATAATAAAGTGAAGTAACAAAGTCAAGAAGCATTATTTAAATAACAAAGTGAAGTGACAAAGTCAAGGAGGATTATTTAAACAATAAAGTGAAGTGAAAAAGTCAAAGATGATTATTTAAATAATAAAGTGAAGTGAAAAAGTCAAGGACCTATGATTCTAGTGAAGTATGGTTGTTGTGATATGATTATGTTGGTCAATTGATAGAGTGAGCAACACTTTTATGGCTCAGTATTGATATGATTGCCATAGTATACTGGTTTATTATACATGATTAAGTAGCATATATATTGTATGGTTGAGGAGCATGAGTAAGTTGTGGGAGAGAATAGATGTGTTGTGATTGGTTTTGATTGGACAGTGAATGAAAAATGTGGATTTGAATGGGGGCTGCATAGGATCTGATTTTTTTATGGAGAGAAAACCCTAGTTACTTAGAAGTCATACTCAGGGTATAGTACAGATAGGTCATGTACATACGTGAGATGTACTAGTGGTAGGGCATGTACATACGTGTTTTGCACTACTAACAGGTCGTGTACCTGTTCACATATTGGTATCTGTTAAGGATTGATTCCTCTTCTCAGTTGGTGTTGAGTTGTGTAAGCTGAGTCTTGCATTGTAGAGTTGGTGCTCTTGTGGAGTTGTAACTCTATTCAGTTGTTGCTAATAACCTAAGGATTGTAGTCCGTAATAAAAATAAAATTGTACATACATCTTGTGTTCTTTGTGTTCCTTATGGTGATGATGTAGTGATGACATATGTTGTTGTTATATGTTGATGATATATGTTCACATACAACTGATTATAAATGCCAGTAATAAGTGATGAGTAAATTGGTGATTTCTAACTAAGGATTTTTGTGAAGGAAAGTTTGAAAAATATCCCTACACTGATTCACCCCCCTCTCAGTGTGGTTGGTGTGTCCAACAATTGGTATCACAATGGGCCTTCACTATAAGACTTAACAAGCTTGGAGGAGATCCACGGACATACAAATGGATGATGAAGTTCCAATCCTTGATGAGGAAAACTATTTTACATGGAGAATAGAAATGAAGGTGCATTTGAAGGAAATAGGAGCGGGCGTTTGGAAAACAGTTATTGGTGGATCAGTTCCTTTGAATAACAAGTCAAATTTTTCATATCAAAGGGAAGAAAATAATAATGATGCATTGGTTTTCATGACCATTCTTAGTGGAGTCTCAAGTTGTATCAAATAGAGCATGGGACAATTCACTTACACCAAGGATATATGGTTAAAGATAGAGGATGTTGATTAAGGTTGGTTGTCATTGATGTCAACCCTTGAAGAAAGACCCGTAGCACAAAGTATTGGGTAATGGACCCAATAGTGTTTGATGTAAATATGACTCATTATTGTTTTTTAATGGTTGATAAGAAGTAAATATGGATGAACTCCAAAGTGGTCCCTTTATGGTGAAAGCCCTCACGGGAAGATGCTTTGTGGAGTAAGAGAACCCATGCTTAATTATGGAATAATG